>CAKNWW010261693.1:0-11365 GCA_932074435.1 Andricus kollari | reverse complement strand
AAAAAACAAAGTAAATGCAATGAGAGTGTTATGAGGTTTTGAAGGGTTTGAGGTTATATTCACCCTGACTGTATCCACAAGAAGCACTCACGAAACTGTTATGATTTCGGGAACCGGACTTCTCCGCAGAATAGGATGAGGGGGTTGGGGGGTTATGGCGTATGGGGTAACGCAGTGCAGGGGTTTTAAGGTTATGGTATTGTGGGATTTTGGGGTTATAGAGTTACTTTCACATGACTATGTGCCGCAAGAAAAACTCACGAAATTGTTCTGTTTTCCCAAAACAGATTTTTATACTAAATGAGGTTACGAGGTTTTGAGTTTGTGGAGTTATGGTTTCACGAGGTTAGGGGATTATAAGATTATGGTGTTATAGGGTTAACAATTTGGAGGGGGGGGGGGAGTAAATGATTTGACCGGTTTAAGCGATTTTTCGAGTGTTTTTTGAGGTTATGTCAAAATCCTGACGTGTAGAGGCAAAACGGATTGCTGATTCGGTTTCAGCTGGAAAAAATACATGGGAATATCATATTGGCATCTAAGACTCAGGACAACAAATTTTTTTTGTTGGCCTGTGTTAATTGTTTGATGCTTGAAATACTTGAATTCTATAAGAATAATCAATAGATGCAATAAATAACTAATACAGCTAACAAAAAGTTTCTTGCCAAGGGAGCGTTCAAGTATCACGTAACGCAGTTTTTCGGAATTTTTGATATCCCCTCCCCCCTGTGTAACGTTTTTTCCAACTTTTCCCTGTAGTTTTTCGCCATTAAGTAACATTTGGCCTGACCCCCTACCCCATGATGTATTTTTTGATCATGCCCTACCCCCTTAGAGCATTAGGTAACCCGTGTGGACATTTTGTTATGGCGCTAGTTTGGCCCAAAGTAGAAAAAACTTGGCCCTAAATTGGGGATTTAGACAGGACCAAACCACAAATGAAACGCCTAACCCGGCCAGAGCCTAACTTACTGACCGACTTGGCCCCAACTTGGCTTTATTTACTTTTCTGGTCTCAGCCACATTATAATTACGAATTTGTTATTTAAAAGAAACATTTCAAGTAGCTGAACATTTTAAGAAAAATCTTATTCCTGAACCGGCTTATTCGTCTTCAACTTCATGTTTTGGTTGCCATCCCAATCTTTGGAATTAGTGGAGACCTATGCTAACATGTGAAACGTAATTGAGGTTATATTTCCAAAGTTTAAAATCAGGTAAAATACATGGAGGAACTTAATTTTTCTCCAAGAGGATTTATTTTGCACTTCAAATTGTCAAAAAATTCACATTGTAATATCGCACTGAAATAAACTTCTTTCAAGGCGAATCAGAATTACGCTTGCAATTTTCAACCACGAAATTCACATGCTTTATTATAGTGAAGTCGCCGCATTACAAAAGAAGGAATCGAAGAGACCAACAATCGATATTAGAGTTCGGCGCGCAAATTCAAATTTACATGAAACTAAATGAAAGCAATGGAGCCAGACGCTGTTGACATTTTGAACATTTAAATGATTCGATTATAAATTAAAAAAAGATGATCGTGACAGAACTGGTAAACTTAATTTTAAATAAAATTATTTACAATTATTAAATTAATAAAATATTTAAGTATTTGAAATTTGATTTTTAGGTAGGGGAAAGTCCTACAGTACCGGCCAGTTATCATTTCTAAAATTCTATAACAAATGGCGCTGCCAAAGCCATTGCCGTTTGCTTACTATGTGATCACGTGTATTTGTCCCCCTTTCAGCTAAACTGTCGCGACTGGTTGACTGTCAGTGCAAAGATTACTATTGCACATCGTGGACGTAAGTCACACAAGAAAAGTTTCATTAGTGATTTCTGAAATTTTGCGGATGAGTTACAATAAAGTAAAACCTGATATGTATTGATAAATTATGTAGCTTTTAAAAAAATATGGGTTGATAACCCTTTGTGCGTCCATTATTTGCCACTATTGTGAATAATAATATAATCCGTTTCATACAGTACCGACCACAAAATTTTCCTCCAGTACCGGCCACTATCAAAAGTTGATTACTGACTATATTTACTTGCTTATAGGTAGATTATGAAGCCAATCAATAAAAATTATGGTTTAATAATCCTTTGCGCGTCCATTATTTGCCACTATTGTGAATAATAATATAATTCATTTCCTACAGTAACGGCCAGCAAATTTTCCTCCAGTACCGGCCACTATCAAAAGTTGATTACTGATTATATTTACTTGCTTACAGGTACATTATGAAGCCAAGCCAAGTTGTAAAATTTGGGTTCATAAAGCTTGCGCAAACATACCGGAGCTCTAAAATCAATATATTTGCGATTATTGCCTTATATAAGTGATGATAATTTTACTGGCCGGTACTGGAGGCCAATTTTTTTAAGATTGATTTTTCTTTATTTTAAAATTTTATTAATAAACTTAGGTATTACTCAATACAACGATATTTGATTGTTTTTATTTATAGCTTATGAGCTCCTTAATACATAACAGCAAGTATTCAACATGTAAGTTAAGTTTTTTTTTTTTATTCCAAATAAACCTTAAGGTGACGGTACTGCCGGACTCTCCCCTAATCTACATTTTAGAGATTAATTTTTTTTCTTCATTTTTGATCTTTAAAGGATCAGTTGACTGGACAGCTACTTTTCTGTAAGCAATATTTCAGAAAGTGTAATTCTGTAAGATAATGTATAGTTTATTAAATAAACAAGGAGTTATTAAACCAATTTTTATTAAAATTTTGAACGCGACAAGTGCTTTGCACTTTCGGCATTTTTGATCATTTGAATCACACATTAATAATTAATATAGAAGAAATCACAAAAACACTCGTCAACACAACCTCAAACCAATATACTTGTGTTCAAGAGGTTCAAGATGGAGCCCGACTGAAAAAAGGGCTGTGAAACAGACTTGGCCCTAACTAGATTTAAGATATTAACCCTGTTGTAGCCATGAAATAATTTTTCAAGTTCGGGCCAAACTTGTAATTAGGCAAACATTTGGCAATTTCCACACGGGAATACTTGAACGCTCTCCAAATGTCGGGACCTCAAATACTGGCACATACCGACACATAACGACACTGTCGTATCGCAACTGTGTAATGCGCCGACACGACTGTATGTTTCAAAACATTTTAGAGTTCAGGAATTCTCCGCGACCGTGGAAGCATTATTCTCGCAGTTGAAGAATAATGAAAATTTATTCCGAAGAAATATGCATTATTTTGAATTTTGTAGAGAAAATAACGCTCCATATCTTATATTTTCTCTTCAACTTATTCACCATTATCATTTTTATATTTTACCTCACCGAATTTTCATATTTATTATCAGTTTGATACTTATTTTAGAACAGTTCGAGTCGTTTTACCGAAAATTTGTTTAACCTTCATGCGTTCGCGCTAGCTTGAGTCACACGAGCGATCGCGCAGGCGGTCATTTGACCGCCCACGTTTTTTCATGATTATCATGCTATTTTATCTACTTTTTGTGAATTATTTAGTACCATCAAAACAAAGAAACTTTGATAGAACTCGGCAAACACCTTCTTTATCAAAATTCTTTATTTAAACAACATATAGTTAGCCATCAACATAATATAGATTCTAGCTTAAAAAGAATTTTCTGTTCAACTTTTTTTCGTCAAAAATATAATTTGGTTCAACTAAACTAGAATAAAACTAGAATATACTCAAGTATAATAGACACTTCAAAAAAGGCCACTTGAAAAAAGTACATAACTTGACACTTTTAACATGAAACTACAATATAATCAACTTACGAGTAGGTGGCACAAAAAAAAAGAAAAAAAAGGAAATTTTGGCCGTAAATAGCAGAAAATTGCCGTAAATAGCGGTCCTAAGTGTAACTAAAGAATACATGCCCCTCTCACCTCACCCAAAGCTCACTGGTGAGCGCGACATTCAAAATTCCAAAAAGGCGGTCGTTTGACCGCCCACGCGAACGGATGAAGGTAAACATTCACCGAGTTTTTCTCATATCCGCCACTTCGGAACAAATAATTCGGTAATTTGTCAAGAACAAATTTTTTCCGTGTATTCACTGAAAAAATTAAACTCGAAACAATCGATTGATTTTATGATCATTAGTTACCGACGGAACCTGCATCACGTGAAAATGTCACTGATTGTAACATTGGAGCTCATTTCACTTATTGATTGAAGCTATTTCAATCAGTGAATTTTGTGTTGCAAACGTCTTTAAATAATGAAGCTCAGAATAGATTGGAAATAACTTTAATCACATGTACACAAGCGGCAGCTTTATAGATAGAATTTCACAAGTAAAAATGACTGATCTTAAGCCCAAACTCTCTTTTCCAAAGTTTTGAAGTGTTTGACCATCCCGCTGCGTTATGAAACTCATATTTGAGTGTCAGATAAACTCTAAACTTACACCCCTTCCAGGACAGAGGCGTCGCGTCCTTCATCCCCATACATTCTAAGTCGACGAATGAATTTTTAAATTCATACGCTTCCACCCCTCTCTTAAACAGGATATATTTCCCAAACTCCGCCTAATAGCAAGGGACGTATAGCGATGAAGAAAAAAAGGGAGCCGCGTTTCCACGCAACCCCTCTTCATATGTCTACTAAACCACGCCTTTGCCAATAGCATCGACCACCTTTTCTTCAATGGTCTTCACACACTGAAATACCCGGGAGCGAACTTTTTCGCGCCGTTTTCGGTCGGTAAAGACTTCTCAAAAAGGTTCCTGAATCCATCGTAATGTGGCGCTATTGTGCATACTCAGGCCTAGTTTGACAAACGCGCACACACGCTGAAATGCAAACACGCGCAAATGCACTCACATACACACACGCATATATATATATATATATATATACTTATTTGTTTATTTTGATATTTTATTAAAAAAATTTGAATTTACGCTGATTCTTTTTTAATGTGCTGTTAAAATGAAGCTTTTAATGAAAATCTGAAAAAAACATCCTCGTTAAGTTCTCTTAGGTCCTATTTAGTACTCTTTTGATCCTCTCTTAGACTCATTGGATTGTTGTGAAATTTTCTAAGTCCTCATTTAAACCTCTATTTTCTCTCTGTATTAGTATCAGAATGTAAAATTAATTATGAAAATTAATAGTAATAATTATTCACTTTTTAAAAATATTTAATAATGACATGGAAATTGATTATCTACCTTCTAACCAAATATATAAAAATAATTAATACTGGTAATTCTCTAATTTTATATTAATTATAATGCAATTTTAATGCGCAAGGATATTAATGAAACTAGAATCCAGATATTAAAGTGCTAATATTTTTATCCAAGCTCTTTTTCGTTGGTGGGTAATCCAATGTACACAGAATTATCTACGTTCATGTATATACAAAGAGACGTAAGATTTTGAATTGGAACAGCGATTGCACTTTCAATGACTTCATATTGTTATAAAAATGGCAAACTATTATGTTGAAGCCAATTTAAGCTTATTTTTTGTGTTTTACTAATTCATTTGCCATGTGTTCTTATAGTGTCCAAAACTATACATTTAAAAAATATAATGTTCACAATGATATAATTGTATTGTTTCGTGTTTCAACAGTACACAGTGCTGCATTTTTCTTAATATTTCAGCAATGAAAACAGTTTAGATGATAATTGTATTATTTTCATTAAAATATTACAACGTTAATACTTTTAATTTAAAACAAATTTTTAGTATATTTTTTAAGATAGAAATATTTTTAATTGAAATGTTCTTAATAGTCACTTCTCTGCATACAGAAATGTCACACCCATTCAACTTCTTACTTAACAAATGTGATTTGTGACTTTATGGATAGAAAAATTTTAAAAGAAAATTGAGTTGGCTTTTTATTTACAAAAAAAAAGTTATTTTCAATAAAAAAACTAATTTTGCACCAAAAGATAGAATTGTAAGTAAGTGGAAGAAGCTGTTATTCATATTGAATTCACTGGAGGAATTTCCACGCTATAATAAGGAAACTCCTGTAAATCATGTACAACGTTCTCAAATAATATAAGATTTTCTGTAAAATATGTCACAAAATGTTGGAAAATGAACCGAGTTCTTTTTCTAAAAGAAAGGCAATTAGTGCGCGCATAGCACGCATAATTTTCTATTATTTATAAAAAGTAGACCACGTAAAAGTTTAAAGTATTAAAAATGAAATAATTAAAAGTTTCAAGGTTAAAAAATTTCAAATAAAAAATTATCCAATGTTTTTATTTACTTCCTTCAAATTTATAAGCCCGCTTATTAATAAAATGTTACAATAATAAATTTCGATGAAACGGGGACCAGGTAATTTTTTGGTACGGCCCTGACGTACTCGTACTATAACTTTATAGCCGAGATATTTTTCTCGATATTTCAACTGTTAGGTTAGCCGTGAGGTTTAATTGTTAGCGATAGAACGCGTTAAACGTAGCTTACTATCCGTCCAAAAAGTTTAGGCACCTCGATTTTTGTGCAGATTTTCATGAAAATCTCAGCCAAAAATAATCCTCAAAATATGAGACAACATGCATGTTACAGGTGAAGGTTTTGCCAATACTGATACCAAGTTTCAGAATTTTCAGATGATTAGCCATTATTTCCGGGTGAGTGAAAGGTGAAAAAGCATCATAATCCTATGATCATTTCAGAATACTCAAGTTTGAATGGCTGTAAGTCACTGAAAAAAATTATGAAAAATCTGCCAAAAGTACATGGGTTTCGTTGATCCTTTCTGTGCCCAGTGGTGTTATTTAGAATCAGAAATAATTATTCGTTAATAAGTTATTGAGAAAAGAGTGGGGAGGTGTTTACTCCGGAACTAAGGAACGTACAGAGATGATTCTTAAAGCAAATTACACATTTTTGGCTTCTGACAATATTGTGCGTATCATCAATGAGCAAAAAGTTGCACTTCAATGTTTAAAAAATTATTTTCTTTTCGGAAAAATACAAAAGGCTTAACGATAATCGAGGCTACCGCACACTCAGTGTGGGACCTTTCAGGCACTACGACTACACGTGCAACACGACCTTCTCTCATCCTCACACAGTTACACAGCCTCTAAGAACTGATGCAAAAAAAAGGGATACGGTTGCCTGGATTATCATAAAGTCTTTTGTATTTTTCCAAGAAGAAAACAATTTTTTAAACATTGAAGTGCAACTTTTTGCTCATTGATAATACGCACAACATTGTCAGTAGCCAAAAATGTGTAATTTGCTTCAAGAATCATCTCTGTACGTTCCTTAGTTCCGGAGTAAACACCTCCCCACTCTTTTGCCAATAACTTATTAACGAATAATTATTTCTGACTCTAAATAACACCACTGGGCACAGAAAGGATCAACAAAACCCATATATTTTTGGCAGATTTTTCATAATTTTTTGCAGTGACTTACAGCCATTCAAACTTGAGTATTCTGAAATGATCATAGGATTATTATGCTTTTTCACCTTTCACTCACCCGGAAATACTGGCTAATCATCTGAAAATTCTGAAACTTGGTATCAGTATTGGCAAAACCTTTACCTGTAACATGCATGTTGTCTCATATTTTTAGGATTTTTTTTGGCTGAGATTTTCATGAAAATCTGCACAAAAATCGAGGTGGCTAAACTTTTTGGACGGATAGTAGGTGGTTCGAAACCCGTCACAGCGTTTTCGATTTTTAATGGCGTTAATATTGTTAAAAGCGTGCGACTATATCCGTATGTAACGTATTGTAATTTAATGTAATTGTTTAAGTTAAATTGTGTATATATGTACCAACAATACACTTATGAATTGTATGATATGTGTGAGCATGTGTTTCTTAGTAGCGGATGACCGACCTTTCACAGAATCTGTTATAGCAAGAATGTTTTTTTTTTGATGGCGCACGCAATTTTACATGGCTGGGATGTAGAATTCACATATATTGAGAGGCAGACTTTGTTTTCTATGATTGAAACTGTACCTAACAGTTCGACTTATTTTACCTGTGTGTACGTAGAGAAGTGACTATTTATTAAGAACATTTCAATTAAAAATTTTTTTATGGCAAAAAAGCGCGCGCTCTACGACACACGTGCATTAGAGTATATGGAGAATTTAATGGAAGACCTACGAGGTTGTAACGAGGATTTCACCAAGTCCTATTTTGGTCCTCAGAACATGCAAAAGTGGAAATTTGCGCAGATTTTGAGGACTTAAATAGGACTTGGACTATATTGAAATAAATACTCTTTGATCCTCCTGGGTTCTCGAAAATAGAGAATTTGGAGGATAAGAGGAGGACCAATATTTCGACTCGAGCGTAGCCTGGAAAGATTTGATCAGAAAAAATTATCCAGTTTTGAGAAAATAGATGCGTTACTTCCAAGATATTGAGTTTCTAAATGTGGGTGAAAAATATTTCATCTAAAAAAAGTTAGCCAATTTAGATTAAATTGTAATATTACTTAGTATCTTTTAACGTTTAAATATTAGCCATTTTCGATTTTCAACAAGTTCTTATTTGTTGCCCACCCCAGGCTTTACCTTTAACAACATTAACTTTGTATACTTTGTAGTTTCAAGGTCTGACCTAATAAAATTTTCGTTGACCGTTGTGATAAAATAATATTATAAATCCATCCCTAGAAATGTACAGAATAATTGTGTTCTTCAACAGTCTATATTTTTTTCAGAAACTTGACGCGGTTTTCATTGAACTTTTTTAGTTTCGAAACTCTGGGCAAATGAAATACGTTTTTTCTTTTGAAATTGTAATTACAACATTTTTTAATAAATATATACGTACCTAGAATTATAAGTTTCCATAGTTTTTTATTTACTTCAATTTAATTATTTCCTTCATTTTATTATTTCGTATTTTTCGAGAAAAACGTGCTTACACTTTAAATCTTAATACTTTTTCTTATCTTGAATTTTAAATTTTAATCGTTTTGTTAAAAAATAGTGTAGATATTTCAAAATGAGAATATAAATAAAAAATTGAAATTTAAGAATCTTAAGTTATATTAAAATCCCATTTAACGCCCAACATTCAAGTCAATGTATAAATTCCTGAAAATAATCCAAGAATCTTACGATAAAATTTGGACAAACAGCACAAAATGCTCCTATTGCAATTCCTGAAAACAAAATAAAAATTTGTTTCTTTGGACAAAAATAAAAAAGAGGAAAGAAATATGATAAGGCAACCAACCAAACCCCTTTCCTTCTCTTTTTTATTTATTTCTTCTTTTTTATTTTTATTACTTTGAAATCACAATAAATAAGCATGGATAATATTCACCAACGTTTCGGTGATCACACAGCACCCTTGTCAAGGTAAGAAAACTTAGACAAGGTGGAAACAGCAACGAAAACACGATGCTACCCCCTGGATACCCGAGAACCAAGTGTGGGTAACCACACTTGGTTATTATCAACAAAGCTCTTTGACAATTTTATGTATACTTGATTCAAAATCTTTGACTATTTCCATCATTTGTTTTGATATACTTTTTATCACATGGTTACTAAAACCTTAACCTAATCTGAGAATATCTGTAACTGAATCAGGAATTTGAATATCTGCCAAATTTACAAACCAAGGATCCCTATCTTCTTCTTCAAAAATCTTGTGTAAATTTAAATTTTGCTCTTGAACATTAGTTTTTTGATCAATCAAAATAGAAAGTTTGTTCTCATGTTTTTTATCATTGTTTAAAAATCTTCGATTAAGGAAAATCTGATGCTTCAAAAGATCAATGATTTTATCCTGTGGTAATCACACTTCTAATTCACTTCTAATTCTGGAAATTTGGCTTTTAAAAAATAACATGATTTGAAACATCCTTGATCAGTAAATTCAACATTGAGAGTTTGAAATTCTTTAAATTATGTTCAAATTGTTTATTGCACAAATTACTATGAAAAGCAAAATCTCGAAATTTGTTATCCAAGAAAAATATTTTTTTAGGTAAAACATCATTTCTTCGACATTCAATGAAAAACCTTTTCTGAAGGATACTGCCTCATACTTTTTGGTTGATATCACACCATAATTTAACCTTTCTGAAGGCTTCAGGACCATATGCAACTTTGATCTGATTAAAAAACATATTTGAAAACAGATTTGGATAAATTAAACAAAAGTTATTCTAGTATGATTAATTACATTTAGCAATAAATTTGCATGAGTCTTGACTTTCTCTTATTTCCTGTTGAAACATGTTCATGACGGATTCTCATCCCGTGCAGAAATTTCGAAAGGGCTCTAGTGGGGCCCGACTAGTTTTCCCTATCTCTGATCGGGCTCTAATGAGGAAAACTAGTCGGGCCCCCAGCTAGAACGTAACGCTATGGCCATAGGGGCCCTACTAGATTTTCTAGTAGGGTTCTAGTGGGGGTCGCCCGCCTACAACCCTATTAAAGAGAAGGGCCCCTGTGTTTGATTAAAGTTTTTCGGATGAATAATATTCTGCACTAACATTCAAATTAGGAGTATTTTACAATTGACTTAATATAAATAATGATGTAATATGATAATATAACATTATTAATTATTATTATTATCGACAACAGCTCGGAGCTTCCATCCTCCTTCCCAGTCCTTGGCGTTGGGACGAATATTTTTCAATTCCGTGAGGCAGACATTCTCATTGATATTTTGGCCCGTTGAATCTTTACGTGTGCTGGAAATAGCAGCTGAAATAATAATAGTACACTAAAAATGCCAATTGCTTAATTATAATTGATTTATGTTGATTTTTGTACGTACCGCGATTTTTGTACATTTACTTATTTGACATTTTTTGTATTATAATATAGGAGGATATTATTTTTATGTTGTGTTATTATTAGATTATATTTACTGTTAAATTATTCGTATAAATAACAACCGTTAAATTAATAATAGATTATTTACCTTCTACGTGGTCTTCTGAGGGAGCAGCTCCAAAAATCATAACCTCACTCTCATCGCATTCTTGTTCGACTTTTTGCATTAAGCGGAACTTTTTGCTCCGAAATCGTCTCTGCTCTTGCAGTCACCTTTCCTCTTCCATCGCGGAGAAGAATAATTGTCAAACACATTACAAAATTGCATCACGAAATAAAAACACACCACTTGAAAGCTCTGGCGAAGCACTGAACCACTGAACAGCTATACTTGACATAACCTCTTTAACTTTAACTTACACATACGTGCCTGGTTCCGAAGAAAATGTTCAATAGTGCCCTAAATCAAGTTATCGGAAAAAGCGTTTAAATACACACAAAAAACACTATTTCTGCATACCAAAACCGTCAAGAACCTCCAAATTAATACTTTAGGCTTTAGGCAATAAGAATAAGATT
>CAKNWW010261691.1:0-11606 GCA_932074435.1 Andricus kollari | reverse complement strand
AAAAGTGAACTCGGAGAATCCGAAGATCCCGAATATGAAAAAAATTAATTTCTCCGTCTGTCAGAAAGACCAAGCTATTAAAGCTTTATGGCAAAAAGCTTTGATTCTGAAATATTTTACCGTGAAGGCTGGCCAGTTCATTTACAGTGAACATTTTTTAAAGGAAAACATTCTTTACGAGAAAATCCTAAAAGGACCCGATGATGTTATTTTGTTAAAGGTAAATAATTATATATTTACTGTAAAATCGAAATCACAATTTAGAAATAAAGTAGAAATGTACATTATTTTTTATTCAATAAACGGTATTATTAGTTATTTTCACTTACTACTCGTTTCGAAAAAATTCTGATTGTTTTCCCCTCAGCAAGTGCAAGTACCAAGTAAATCTAGTCAATGTTCTATATGAGTAAGATCCAAAAAAGTGACGTTAATTTCAGCATTGAATTAGAAGGCTACAAAATGTATGATACTAACCTTAAATTTTCTTCTTTAACAATTCATGCGACCAAAATCTTAAATTAATGTTACTTTCTTTGAACGAGTTGTAAGTGAAAATGCCTAATAAATACAGTTTATTGAATAAAAAAGAATTTCCTTTTGTTTCATTTGTAAATTGTGATTTAGATTTTACAGTAAATATATAATGGAGATAAAAAATGCTTACTGTGAGTTCTCTTTTGTAAAGACACCGTTTTATTGTTCAATTTTCAAGAGTTTGCAATGACTCTACATGACGAAAGCCATATAACCGTCAAAACAACACGAACAAAGTTACAGTGACAGTTCACGGATGTGCCATGTGCTCCGTTACGTCAATGAAATTTGATTCTCACTTCAGTCCTGTTTTGATCCAAAAAAGTTGCACTAAAACGTCGTTTAGTGGCATCAAAATAAAGTGGCATTAGAATGGAGCCACCCGAGACTATATTTTTAGAGGACTGTTTCAATACCGAAAACTAGCCTTGAAATGATACTTTTTTTTTACAGTGATGAGTGGGTGAATTTCCAAAAGGTTGGGTGGGTGTAGGTGGTTGGGGGTGGATAATATCATTAAATGCAGACTGTGAAATAAAACTATAAGCAATATAATGTCTTATAATCAATTCGCCCCCGATTTCATGCATGCAATATTCACGCCGACTCAGTGTACCCAATGGGAAATTCACAACGGGCGTGGTACTGCGCCAGTACTGGCTAGTGCTGGCACGTTACTGGCAGCCAGTGCTGGTTCCTGTACTCGCATATCTCTGGGATGATAACGGTATTCTGTACTGGGGTGCCAGTGCTGGCCCAGTACTGAATATTGATACAGGCGCAGTACTCACACAATAGGAAATTCACAACAGGTGCAGTACTGTGCCAGTACTGGTGCCTGTACTGGCATATCTCTGGGATGATAACGCTGATCTGTACTGGGGTGCCAATGCTGGCCCAGTACTGAATATTGATACTGGCGCAGTCGATTTCTTTATGAATCATTATAATCCTGATAGTTATAGAGCAATTTTTTGTGCTATTATCGCTGTGATTTAAATTGTTAAGTAAGAGAATAGGGAGATTTAATTTGAGGTTATCGATTATTGAGGTATTCAATTATTGAACTTCAAACCTGAAGATTAAATATTTAAGATATTTCAGAAAATTTTTGAAAAAAATCTGTAGGTTATGTTTTCATTTCATGATACTTTTATTTCAAACATTTTCTACTTATAAATGATACCATATAATAATAAATGAGAAAGTCATTTTTCCCCACGCTACTCTAACCTTTCACAAAATTGAATAGGGAGAAATTGCTACATTTGGTATATATGTTATATAATTTTTTAATTTACCTTACCAAAATGATGAAGCTATTATGACTGGATTTGCAGCATGGAAGATATAGCGAACAAGAGCTCGAACTAAGGGATTCACACGTATGACGCATATCATATCACGAACCCAAAACGTCTGCTGAAGGCCCGGCGGAACGTAGGTTATCTGTCTTTCTCGCTCCTCAAGGAGCGTGAATGTAGAGGAATTAGAGTAAGCCAGCCACTCTCATGTGGAAAACGGTCATTTGTTTTTCATACGCAAGTGTCTCGCTTACTCTAATTCCTATATATTCGCGCTTCTTAAGGAGCGAGAAAGACAGATAACATACGTTCCGCCCGTCCTGTACAAAGATAACGGGCAGAGCGGGCAAAGTCACACATAACCAATGATCGTGAACTTTGATAGGAAATGGACTTTGTTCATACAATAAGTTTAAAAATTGGCGGAGAATTGGGTGCAAGTTCGCGGAATAAGGGTTAACGACCATTGCTCCCAGGTCATAAAATGCCTGGACTGTGCCAGTGCTCTGCCAAGCCTAGGCATAAGGACTACAATATGTAGCTACAACCATCATGCAGTACATTTTTACTGTGCCAGAGTTATGCCAGTAACGGTCCAACGCTTGACTGCCAGAGCTGATTTTTCAGTACTGGTCCAGTACTTGTCTTGCATTCTAGACTGTACTACGATTGTATGGGCTAGCCAACTGTCAGATTGTCATTACAGGCGCAGTACTGCGCCCGTTGTTAATGTTAGCGTAACAAAAACATTTCCAGCTGGGTAACTGTACAATTTTCGGCAACTTACTCCGAAAGTAGTACCTTGTTACATTAAATGACAATATACTAGCTCTTTGTATAAAAAGGCAGATTATACAAACATGCAAGATATCAATAATATGTGTCGCTCAATTTCCTCCGAAAAATAACAGATTTATTTGCATTGTACACAAACTTTGCATGTTTGCACAACTCAGGGGCTATCTGCAATAACCGGTTATAGAATTTTGTTTGACCTGAGAGCTTGTATAAAAAGGTTTCAAATTTTTAATTTTAAAACATATATTCAAATACGAAATTTAACTGCGCATCTTTTCCTCGTGAAAAAGCGTATAGCACGTGTATTTGTTGAAATAAAGAAGAACAGCTGCTAATTTTGTCTACCAAATGGCTTTCTTTTATTCAATTTGACTGTATTCTATGTACACTTGTACGTGATTTTGTCCAAAACAAGAACTGTAAATCGTTTTGCGATTGACGTTTTACTTCACAATGTTACTTTTAGGCAAATACTGCATTTCTTATGAGCACTTTATCATTACATTCGGAAATGTTCCATTCACGGATCATAAAGGAAATGGTATAGAAAGGTCCCCTGATTACGAATATTGGTTCGGTTTTCGAAATCTTAGTCAGTTTTTTCGTAAACAAATTTTTTGGTAAACAATTCAATTCTTTAATAAGAGCACTTTCAGCTCGCTAAGCAAAAATTAAACTTTTTTGCCTCTTACACTTGTTTCGTAGGATAAAACATTTGCAATCAACATGACAATTATAATCATTTTTAATTCATATATTTTGTTAAAAAGTCGTCTTCCATTGTAAATAAGAAATAATCTTCTTGTTTAAAAATGTTAATCTTCTCGGTTACAAATACAACTTCTTGGTTGAATGCTGTACTACTATGTTAAACATCAATTTGTTGGCTAAAGATGAATCATTTCTGTTTACAATTCATCTGTTTGCTAGAAAATTTGACTATTTTCTTGTAAATTATTCATTTTCAGTTAAAAATTCAATTATTTAGTTGAAAATCCGCATTATTTGATTACTTGTAGACTTGAGTCATAATGGGCGTGTTACTGACGTAACTAAGGTTGGTACAAAATATGTTATTTTTTTTTTGATTAATGTAAAATTCGTTCTCCGTAATACGTTAGTTTAATATAAGAATCACGTATACGCCGAAAATGTATTCATATCTTATCCTAAATAAAGTTTGTAATAGTCGCTCGTGTCGATTGCGGGTCTATAAATTTTTTCAAAGGAACTAAAGCATAAACAACGGGCAAGTTTAATATCGAGTAAAATCACGCACTCCTAATTCATATCTGGTCGGTTATCATTTGTTTATTAGCATTCCTCTCAATTCTACGATCTTCAAAATAAAAGTCGTTTGAGTAGTTCGATCTTTTCGCACAACATGCATTAGTCATGTTTAATCATTGGAAAGTTTTTGGACCTTTTGTCGGCACGAGAACTAATATGTTGAAAAACGACGCAATAGTTGTTAAGTTGATTATGTCAAAGTATAATTATTTAATTAGTTTAATTAATTAACGTTGAACATTATACTTGAAAGGAACTCGTATACAAATTTGGCGATTTGACATTTAAACAGCTATGAAAGAAAATTATGTTGCAGTTAATCAACAAACTATATGTTAACATTTGTTGGAGCCAGCGAAGCTTCCAACCTGTAAAAGTAAGTGAAATAAGTTTCTGTGTCGATACACGATAAGCAACTTATACTAATGGCAAAATATTTATGAGATAAAAATGTAATCAAAAATTAGAGAGCAAAATAGTCGACCCGTATTTGAAATATTAAAAGGTGAATATTTAGCTATTTGTTTAATTAAATTGTTGTTGTTGTTTAAAATAATAATGTATTGAGAACTTAAAAAGAGATAGATGGCGCGCTTTGTTTCTTAGTGCACGGTAAAAATCCGTGGCCTAGAAGCCGTAGTTATGTGCTCAGGGTAACCTGAGGCCTTGTTTCTACCTCGGAAAATCAAAGAGATTTTCCATTTTAAGGAGGTAGAAGAATTTTCACGTGCACGGTAAGACGCACATGTACATACATGCTACGCGCATAACACATACACACACACACGCATGATAACTTACAAGCTGGCCAGCGCACTCACTCACTCTCAAAAGTTCATACTCCCACACCCACGTATTACACTTGCATGTTTTAGGTACTTGCTGTCTAGCCGTGGCCGGTAGGCTGCGAGACAAAGTCGCGAGATTTGACGCGTGCTACAGCGCACGAATTAGTATGACGAAATTAAAAATGAATGAGAAAGAAAGAGAAAGAAAGAAGGAAGTTTGGAGGGGATAAAGAGTTGTCGATCAAATAAAACTAAGGCAGGAACAAGTGTCGGGACCTTTTGCTCTCTGATCTTTGAATCGTAAGGTACGTTAAAGTTGTACTTGGTTGCTTTAGAGTCCGTTTTTTAAATTTATTTTAAATTCAGTCTAATTTCAGTCTAATAGTATAATCTTCACGAATATTTAATGCTCATTTTTTAGAATACAAATTTTTATAATTTTTGGGTTATTTGTCTATTTATTAATCCTAGTGTTTGTTGATAATAGGGCGGTAGTTTTCTCTATTCTCGCTTGGAGCGCGCAAAGAAAAACCCGAGAAAAATAACTACCTTACACACTCCCTGCTTCGCTGAATAGTAGAACACATTACTACAACGATGCGCTCGAAGACAATTTATTTCATTTAATTTTTGCATCAAAAATAAGAGTTTTTTTGAAAAAATCGAGCTGTACCGACAGTCTCTATACTATTTAGACTCTGTATACAAAAAGGCAGACAAAATGGCTTTACCGTTCGGCCCGAATCCCATTTTTGCGATTTACACTCGATTTCCAGGGCCCTTAAAGCTATACCCGCGTGCCAAAAATACACCAAGGCACTTGCGAAATGCATGCAGAAAGCTGCCATCCTTGCGTCGCTTCGTGTCCTCAAGAACACAAGGGTTTTGCAGGCCTGTCGTAGTAATTTTATCTTGCCCTGTGACCACCCATATCACGGTCTTGCGATGATGGCAGTTGCTCCCAGTAGGACCCTGGACCCTTGTTTTAAAATTACATATATATATATATATATATATAATTTCAATTGCGGCTGAATGAACTGCATGTTCTGTTTTAATAACAAGGAAGTTTTTAGGTAGAAAAATGCTTGCATAAATTATTTGTTGAGAGGTATGGTTTTACAAAGTATATAAATATCACGTACTGAGAGAGGAGCTGCAATAATTAATGAGATATCTTTTTTATATAATTTTCCACTTACTGCCTTTTAAATTTTAATGGACTGGTAAGGGAATAACGGTAAAATATGTAACAATTGGAATTCACTTCCTTTATAATAAAATTTTCCTTCATTAAGTGAAGCTTCGATTGTAAAAACATTGCATGTTGGCTAATTTCATGAACTCGACTCCGGTTATAAATGGAAAAATATAGGTTTTCTACGGTCTGAATTTCTGCTTAAAAGCTGAAAAGTCCATATATTTAATGTATTATTTCAGATTTCAAGAAGTATTATGATTGAAAATATCTGAGTAGAAAGAAAACAAGTTTTTCGAATTTATTGAAAATTATACTAAATCCATATTTTTTATTATGAGTTACTGGATGTAAGAGTTGGGAAATAATTCAAAAATGTTTCTAATTATTAACTTCCAAATACTGCACCAACCTTGTCATACCTGAACACAGCTGAAATAAAGTTGACTTCAATGAGAGTTGAAGGTGATTTCAAATGAATTCTCAGTTAATTCAAGTGAAGTCAAGTAAATTCTGTACGACTGAGCGTCAGTTTTGGCATTTGGACATCTGTCAGAATCCAGATGGGAAGCCTCTCAAGTGAGTTCTATGTGAATTAACCAGCAATTTAAAATTAATTTTGATCCTGCGGGACATAATTAACAAATTTTCTGGGAGGGTCGGTTGCAAACATTTTTCCAGGGCCCATTTTGAATCCCAATCCAGCGATCTGATAAGAATGCTATTGATTTAAAAGTGAATATTAAAAATATTCATGTTGAACTATCAAATTGATTTTATGTTGAATTTCAAGCCGAATTCAACTGCAACAAATTTCAATTGATTATGACTACAAATTTCAGACAAATTCTTCGTGAAATTGAACGAATTCAAATTAAACAAATTAATATATTTTATAGGCAAACTTGATGGAATTTAAAATAAATTCCATGTGAAATTGAAGCTGGATTAAATCGAATAAAAGTTAAGGTTGAATGAAGATCATTTAAGTGAAATATAATATAATAGTATATTGTGCACAAAGAGAGCGAAGTAGTCTTTTTACGGCCGAGCGTACACACGATATTTAATGTAATGTGCGTATGGTTTCCGAGTTTTATCATCAAATTACATCTCAGGTTTGAGGCTAGTTTAAAGGGACAAGCACAAAGTAGTATAAGGAGACCCCACTCCAGAAAAATTTAGACGCGTGGATTCGGATTTAGGTAGTTTGCACTGCATACATACAGATCTTAATGCATGCAGGCACACACATTCGTCAAAATATGTGTTTTGGGACAAGCATGTATGTGCTTCTTTATACGTGGCTTACACTATTGGCGCCGCCATTTGTAAATCTTGTATTTCAACGCTTTTCTGCAAGAGGCGCTGCGAACGATGTAAACTGAGACACTTTTAATCAAATTTTCTTCACTTGGGAAAAACGGGAATCGTCTATACTCTGACCTTATCCCTGGCAGTTATCCTTAAGTGTTTAGGGATAACTGTTTATCCTTAACTATTTAAAATTTTATAAACATGTTCAAGCTTTTAGCAAATAAAAATTTGACGTAATCTGCATTCTATTCTATAATTGCTATTTCTTCCAAACACTATTTGATCAAGGTCGGGATGATAAGGGAGGGTGCTTGCCCGATGCACGCATTTAATGAGCCTTCCTTCTTCTCGTAGATATTGTCAGATTTGTTTTGGAATAGTTTAAGTCATAAAATCAGGTAGATTTGGGTCTGCGTTGTCCTCGAATAGGTGTGGATGCGTCAGCTCGTGTTTCATCGAACCTAATTTTCAAGAGAACAAAATATTGTAAAGTTCAACCAGTCGATTGCTATTCCTATAATTGCATTACTTCTCATGTCTCACATCTTATATGCCACCTTTGTCATTTATTTTCATTTGTATTTACTTCACACTTAATATATGCAGATCTAGGGTTTGTGAAGCTGAAATTCATAGCGAAAAACTGAAGTTTGTAACAGCCGTATTTATAAAAACGTTAATGTTCATCCGAATTTTTCTGAATCTCTGATTGTGTGGGTTCACACCGCGTATGGTGGTGAGGATGGTTGGGTTCTGCGTTTGTCTGCACGATCTCTGGAATTCGCGGGGGTGTCCTCGCGAGTTGCATCAAGCGCATTTTTGGAAATGGGGTGAGCGTGTCCCCCCGCCCATCTGCGCCATCACGACATGGGCACCTGATAGGGCCGTGTTCGTAGCCTTCGCTTGGTGAAGTCTCACTGATTTCCAAGATAATTATATTTTCGAAAGGAAGATCAGGACTTTTCCAAGGCTTTAGACCCACTTTCGTCATGAGGTCTTAAATTTAGGCAAGAGGGGGTCGCACCCTCTGGGCCAGACACGACGAGGTGTGAGGTGAGGTGGCGGAATGGGCGCTAAGGGGAAAAGGCCCGGTGTGTGCGTGGATGCGAGGTACTCTCTCGTTCTCCAGCGTTCGAACAGGCAATTACCCTTGGCAAAAGTTGTGATCTTGTGTCGGCTCACTTCCAAATTTAACTGGTCTAGTTTACGGTTGAGACTTGATTGTAACATCATTAAAACTTTTTCTTCAAATAAACCCGGCGCTGTTCATCTCACGTGTCTCTTTGTAGTGTTTCGTTCCCTAATTAAACACCTCAACCTGAACACATAGTCATATGCAAAACAGAGTTTTTTTTCCTGTGTTCCTGCGTTCCTTTTTTCTTATGTTCCTGCGCATGCGTCCTTTCCTTCATTTCTTCCTGATTTTCTTTAATAACTTTCTTTCTGTTTTTCTGGCTATCCTTTTTGCTTGTGCTCCTTTTTTCCTGTATTATTGCTTTCCTTTTTTCCCTTTCCCCTGAGTTCAATTTTTCATGTGTTTCTGCGTTCCTATATTTCTCTGTTTGTGCTTTACTTTTTTACATTCTCATCAGAGAAGGTAGGGTAAGGAGGGGCAGCGCCGACCAGTTATCAGTCAATGATTTTTTAAAGTTAATACGATGTGAAATTGATCCATTGTTTTTTTTTAAATTTCGAGTCCTACATTATTATATATCATATTTTTATAAGTAATAATTACATTAATAAAACAATGATTTAACAATCTAATTATTTCTTACAAGTTGTATTTCGTCGGCTTTGCCCTACACCGGAGGGCCCAGCCGACCGCAGGTTTTTGTGAAATTCAAAACCTCTGAAGATGGGGAAACATGCTGGTTCGCGTCTGTGGTATTTTATGTACTGGAAAAATTAGGTTTAAACATATCCAGCAAGAAGAATAAGTTATTTTTAATAGAAATAGTGATAGCTGTGATATAACCTCTTATTCGTTGACATTCTAGTAGAGACGGACTACGCGTAAAAATTTCTACCGTACCAATACAAAACACCTGCTCTATCCGACCGGGTACACTTGTAAACTATTATTTTCGTCGGGCTTGCCCCCCTTGTGAGGCATCAATTATTTATGATATTTAATATACTTTGGACTTGAAGTACGTTCAATTATTATAATAACATAATATTGTATTGTTTTATCTGTAAAAATATCAAATTTTCATACTGTAAGTATACGCCTGTAGGCTAGCTACCACAGCGCCCCCAATTTGGAACTATTGAGGAGTAATTTGAATTGCAATTCAATATAAACGAACAATCTGATAGTAAGCAATTAATTTTAAGCCGAAGATCAACATTTTTAATTAAAATGAATTGATATTTACTGCTTTTTTTCATAAACATTGCCCAAATAACTTCGAGATACCCAGTAGTTCGCGTGTCAGATGGCGCTGTTGTCAAAGTCACAGAGGTATCCTACATGCGTATTGTCATTAATGTTGGAAACTTTATATTTCTGCCAGCGAATCTTTCATTCTGTCGTTGTCAAAACTGTTATTGTTAAATAATAGCGATGTTATAAGCAAAGTCGCCTTTGCCCCACCGTCGGCACTGCCCCTCCTTACCCTATTAGATTTGTGTAAAATTTGACTTCCCACTTTGTGTCAAACGTCCACGTTTTGAGACCCCCTGCACCCGAAAGACAATTCTTTACGAATGCGTCTGTCTGCCTATATGTATGTGTGCATGCATGTATGCATCTATGTATGCCTGTCTGTGAGCATGATAACTTTCGGAAGAATTGGCTGATTAGATTGCTCTTTGGCGTACTCTTTTACTGCCCTAAAATGAAGGTCAAGTTCGTTAGCCAGTGATTTTGGATAAAAATTCAAAAAGAGTTCGTAGTATGCAAAAAGAAGAACACCTTACCAGAGTTATAGCATTTACAAAATTCAAAAAACAAACGAAAATGAAAATTTTGAGACAAATAACGCACGATGTGAAAAAACGCAACAGGAGAAAAACTTTGCTTTTTAAACACTCTACAAGATCATTTTTTTCAAACGCATTAATTTTTGTGTGGATTCGAACAAAGTTGGCAGCGATATGCATGAAAATTCGAAAAAACAATTTTGCAATGCATTTTTGGACCACCCAACCGTGGACGCGCGTTCTCCTGAATCTGCGGATTTCTTTTCAGAAACACATGAAAAAATAAAAAAATGTTCACTATACCTTTTTGTTTGGACTTCTTACTTTGTATCACGAAGCTTATTTTTTTAAGAAAAGCCGAATTTTCAGCCAATTCTCAGCTCGTTTTTGTTTCGTAGCTTTTGAATACCAAGAAGAGCCAGGGGGAGCGTTCGTCAAAAGTCCACGCTTGTCCACAAGGGGTTGGAGTGAAAGGTAAAAATGTAGTAGAAAATTGTCCACGTGGTATATGGACGGCCCATTTTGAAGTCACTTCAATTCTCCTGAAATATCTGAAGTCATTTGAATTCACATGTATTCACATGCAGTCACTTGAATTCACATGAAGTCACTTGAATTCACATAAAGTCACTTGAATTCTCCTGAAGTCACTTGAAATCTCTTGAAATATCTGAAGTCTTACCTTGAAAAAGAATTTTAAATCAAATATAGGAACAATAAGATATTGATATTGAAGTAAATAATTTTTCTTCCACAAAAAACTATTTAATTGGAGCATTTTTTGATACTTTCCATTATCATTAATGACAATTATTTATTGTTCCTTAATTTATTTGTTAAAGCATCAGTATCTGCGTATTTCGAAAATTTAGACAGAAAAATCTCCTTTTTCTGTAGGAGTCTGTTATAGTTGCACATTTGTCTCATAACTTGCTTATAACAATTCTTAATTCAATTAGAAGCAAAATACCTTGATACCGTATTATAATACTAGCTTGTTTCCGAGAAGATTTAATGAAAAAAAAACTTTTTTTCTACAAACAAATCATTAAATTTTGACATTTCATTATTGTACTTTTTATGAACAACTTAATTTATATACTTTTAACAATATTTCACAGTTTCAAATAATTTGTAAACCAGTTTAAATTTAGTTCAACAGGAAGTAGAAGTAACGCATATAGATGACAAGCAAAGTTTAATCATTATTGATAAAACTGTCTAGACCAATAGCAATTGTTGACGTATGGTGATAAGTCGTCACTATGTATATAGATCTAGCAGTCAAGCTAACAAATTGTAGATTCAAAAGATTATTTATTTTCTATAAGTGCACATGCAATTATTCTGATAGTGAGTGTATTTCTGCATTTGTTTTAGATACAAGATCATATTGTTTAAGTTGCTAACTTTTTCACTTTTATTTAAATATTATTGCCCAAAAGC
>CAKNWW010261683.1:0-11260 GCA_932074435.1 Andricus kollari | reverse complement strand
AAATTTGTATCTTCTGTCATTTTTTTTTAAATTTGTACTTTTATAATGTAGACAATCTGTGAATTTATGCTGGCTAAGTTATTTTTGTAGCTACGAGAATTTTTTGTTAAAAAAATTGAACAAAAAATTGAAGTTTGCTCTTTTTTAAAAGTTTTACAAACAATACTTCTTACTCTTTTATAATATTTTGTATGGCTCGTAAAAAGAATCAAAAATTCAAAGTGGGTTCGTTTTCTATTTAATTCGTCTTTATCATCCCGACTGAATTTTGAAAACATGAAAAGTTGATTTTATGAAAAACTCGATTTTTTTATATAGTCCAATTTATTTTAATTTGCATTTATATAAAGAAGAGATTCTGTATTTTTTTCGGACCAAATTATTTTTGTAGACCCGAGAATTTTTGTTCGAAAAATGGAAGCAAAATCTATTTTAGCAGTATTTTCAATCTGTCGTTGTTTGTAGGAAAAATCAGAAAATTCCATTTTTCGAAAAAAGGATTCTCGTGGCAGCAAAAATTGTTCAGCCGCTCATGAAACTTACAGGATGTTTTTTATATAAAAGCAAAAATAAAAAAATGGCTAAAATAAAAAGGTATGGATTTTGTAAAAATATTTTCTTCATATTTTTTAAAAAATGGGCGTGATTCAAGGCATTTTAAACTTTTTGAAAATTGTCTAACAGATTTCAAAAGAGGACAAAAAGCCACACCAGGATATGGAATAAATATTTTAATGTCTCAATTAGGTCAAAAGTTATATAGGGTTAAAGAAAGAGTTGTTGTTTTTTTTTAACTTCAAAATTAAAATACGCATAACTTCGCAGAAACTTTTTGGTTCTAAAATCAGAAAAATACGCGTCGCCTCATTTCCTCTAAGAAACAACATGTTTTTTCGCCAACAGAAGAAGTCGGTTGACGTTTACCTATCTGTCTGGTTTGAAATAGATTCAGTCTATTACTTATTGGATAATACTGGTAATGATTCAGACGTAGATTGCGAGTAATACCAATATCATTTACAGGTCGATAATTGAGCCGATAATTGAGAAACAATCATGTTCTCAAGTAACGAGCGCGTTGTATCAAAAAATAATGGAACAGATTCCAGTGCACTTTGCAGAAACTGCGCAAGAAAAATTTGACTTCTGTGGACAAAGAACATAATTTAAAATCACAGTTTTGGGATGCTTTGCAATCTCATTTTAAAGACGCTGAGATTTCTAAATAGATTAAGAATTTATTTTGTTGTCAGAACTTGGATAATTCTTATTCTTTTCAAACAATTACTGACGAAACAGTGAACGAACTAGACAAATTTGCTGCAAATGTGTTGCATTCCCTCTTAGATTCTAATGAAAATTAGAAGATTACTATGGACTCTACAAAAACGCCCCTAAAAAATTTCGGTTTATGCTAGGGGATAGATCTTTAATTAATTCTTTAGTCAAATATGTCAACTCCACTGTAGATCAATTTTGGAAGAAAACGCAAAAAGATACACAACGTGAGACCAAATTTTTTATTTTATCTAAGTCCTAAATCGCGACCTCGAAATTTGAATTAAATTGAAATTAAATGTCAATATTTATGTCTATAAAAACCATCCTTGTTTGGACGATTGCCAATCTCTTCTCATGTTTTTTTCTTCATTTCATCTAATAATAAACACATATAAAATTACTTTTATGAATCAATATTCTAATAATTTTTTAATTAATCACATTATTTATATGTAGTAACTATGTTTATATACTGTACGTTCCGGCGACAGTTTCACGGCGTTGCTGCCATTCAAGCGAAGTCCGACGCGGATTCTTTGCAGAAATCAATGGGCAATCAATGGGCAATCATGGGCAAACATGGGATTCACAAAGGAATCATTTATGAACTGCCGCATTCATGTTTTTCTGGTTCCCTGATTTCTCAGTGAATAGCCCCTCGGCCCAGTTCCCGTTGCGACAATCAGAGCGTGGCTTCTACGTGGCTAGACGTTCTCCGCCAATCACAGCTCCTCGGATCATCGGCGGCCGCCATTTTGCTGGAAGAACGTAACGATATTTCTGTTGCCAAAACAGAAGAGAACGTTGTTAATGTCATAACTCTACGGTTCAGAGTGGAATCCTTTTTCTCAGTTTACATTTTCCACTCAGAACCCTGAAGTATAAATGAAAAAAGGGGTTTAATTTATGGAGTTGTTTCACCGAATCCGAACACCCTTTGCCATTTCCGGGGCTTCCGGTATATAGGCTTGCAGTATTGTGGCATTGGGCTGTCTATTGAAGGGTCCACTTTTATCTCCCTCTCTTTCCACCGTGTCAGCTTTCTTCCTCCGCCAACGTCGTGATCTGCGAGTGCCAATCGATAGACCAAAAGAGGACAGACTATCGAAATGCTCCTTCCCTCTTATTCAGATCGAATATGGGGCGATTTGTATATCATTAGAAATGGGACTGACAGACACTGCCATCTTGTCTCCCTCCAGCGCGCTGTGGTTGGTTCTGCTCCCTTCCTATATCAACATGGGAGAATACTGTCGTTTTTGACATCGCGCTGAGCTGTCAGTTTCGCTCTCGAACGAAATCTTGACGATAACAACTGAACATGTCAAAGCTGCTGACAATCAAA
This sequence comes from Andricus kollari, assembly GCA_932074435.1. Lineage (NCBI taxonomy): Eukaryota > Metazoa > Arthropoda > Insecta > Hymenoptera > Cynipidae > Andricus > Andricus kollari. The sequence goes on along the minus strand of CAKNWW010261683.1, from coordinate 8,634 downwards.
CAGCACATTGTTGACAACATACGGGTGTTATCTGACACAAGGCATCACACTTCTGCCTCTATTTCTCGCATTACAAAATTATTCTGGATATCTCTCTGGCGATACTAACCAGCGCGAGCATAAGGTCACTCATGTATTTTATATAAATGACCTGAAGATCTATGCCTCTGGTAAAAGCAAACTTCAAACTGCCATAAATATCGTCAAGAAGTACACAGGAGAGATTGGGATGGATTTTGGATTGGATAAATGTGCCAAAATTCATCTGAAGAAAGGAAAGATTGTTGGCGTTCCGAAGGACCCTGAGCTTGTGGATATCAGTATTATTAGACATCTTAACACTGGAGAGACCTATACAAACCTGGGCGTGCCTCAAAGCCGCATTCAGGACGTAACATCAGTGAAGGAGTCTCTCCGAAGCAGATACAAGCATATTCTTCGACAGATTTGGTCTTCCAATCTGACGGTGTTGAACAAGGTGTCTGCGACTAACATTCTTGCCGTCCCGGTTCCGCTCTACTCGTTTGGGGTGGTTCAATGGACGAACAACGAGCTTACGGCCCTTGATATTACCACACGTAAGATCATGCATATTTATAAAAGCTTGCATATCAATTCGTCAGTTCCGCGATTATAAATTTCACGCCGTCAAGGTGGACGCGAACTTCTGATTTCCAGTGTCTTCATAACCGAATGGTTTTAAGTACAGCTTACATCGTTGCCAATGGCAGAGATCCTCTCCTAAAAATCGTCACTTCTGAAAGCCGAAGTGAAGAAAGCGGAAGTTCAAAAATTCCATCAAGAGCTACTCGACAAAAAAATGCACGGAAATTTTCACAGAAATGTAGAAAAACAGTCCTTGTCAAAGGAGCAAACTTTTTCTTTCCTCAGATCATAAGGGCTTAACTCAGGTACAGAGGGTTTTATTTTCACATGCGAGGACGTTGTCATTTCCACCTTAGCATACCGCGACCGCATTTTATGTCAAGAAGTTCCCAGCGATAGATGCAGAGCGTGTCATGCACACGCTGAGTACCTAGAACACATACTATCGGGGTGTCCCACCCACGCAGGAACGACGTATATCTAAAGACATAATGCGGCCTTAAGCGTGCTTTATTATCATCTTAGTCGCACTTACAATGTTGGCCGCGACCCGATTTTCGAACAGCAGTCTCCGTTGCACACTCGAGGCCTGAGAATGTTTTTTAAGACTTCGAGAAACGAACTATATTCATGATCGGAATTCTCGGCTCCGTCTAAATATAACATCACTGCCAAGGAGAAAGAAAAGGAGGAGAGGTTTCAGGTTTTTAACGGGAGCTGCAACGACTGTACCCAAAATATTTGGTACAAGTAATTGTCCTTGTGATAGGTGCTCTCAAAGGTGCGAAACTATCACTGGTTCGTCACCTTAAAGCCATACCCGCATGCCAAAAATATGCCAAGGCACTTGTGAGATGGATGCAGAAAGCTGTCATCCTTGGGTCGCTTCGTGATCTCAAGACACACGATGGTTTCAATGGCCTGTCGTTGTGATTTCGTCGTGTCCTGTGACCACCCATCTCACGGTTGTGAGACGTGGCCATAAGTATGATTTACCGCAGTTCTACTGGGAGCGGGTGTCATTTTTAGATAGCAGTTGCTCTCAGTGGCACCCTGCGGTGGGACAACCCCAGGATTCCGCTAGGAGCAGATGCTAATCTGAAAAATTGCACCCGCTCCCAGCAAAATCGCGGTAAAATTTCAGCTTTAACCACGTTTCACGATAGTGAGATAGGTGGTTACAGTCTGCGGCGAATTGAATACGATGATCCGGCAAAAGTCTCGTGCACCCTGAGGACACGGAGCGACACAAGGACGCCCGCCTTCTGCATTTTTCCCGCAAGTGTCCGAGCATTTTCTTAACATGCAGAGATGCTTTACAGGCTATTAACTAGTGAAACCTTTGCACCTCCAAGAGCGCCGATAATAAAGACGATTAGCTTAACAGAATATTCCGAGTGTAACCTTCGCAACTCCCTTATAAGGTATTTATACCTCTCTTTCTTTTCATTCTCCTTGGCTATGATATTTTTGTGGTGCTGAAAATTCGATGACGAACATGGTTCGTTTCTCGAAGTCAAGAAGAACTATGTCAGGCCTCGAGTGGGCAACAGAAACAATTGTCAAGAATTTAAAGTTCCATTATATCCGACACTTCCCATTCTCGACATTTGACTCTATTTCCCTAGGAGCGTTTAGCGGAGCGGTATTTGGGCTGATGCCGTAAGAGTGACAGGGATAGTAATAAAGCACTCTTAGTGCCGCATTGTGCCTTTGGATGTAGGTCGTTCCCGCATGAGTTGGACAACCAGATAGTATGTGTTCTAGATTTAGGGAAAGCAAACGTTAGCTCATACGACATCGACGGATCATTGGGCTTAAGAGAAACCTGAATATTGATGTTTCTCCGGGCCCTGAAGCATCGCTCTTCCTCTGTTGGATGCCTGCTCGCGGTTGGTTGCAGTGTCGTCTCTCTTTCTCTTTTTCCGGCTTGTTCTGGCTGCGGTTGAGTAGGCGCTCCGCTTATATAACCCCTTTTCCGGAGTTCCTCGGCACGGTTTCGCAGACGTTTATGCGAAAAATGCGAGAACTCTGGGTGTTTCTCGCACCACAGAGTATGCAGCCGCGCCATGTAACCTTTATGTTCAGGGGCCATACTGGTATCATAGGACTTTAGCAGGTCGTCCCTGAGTCGATCCGTCCACTTAAAAGTAACGATATTCTGCCAGTCAATCGCATTGACCTCGTCTTGATTGGCTCCCCCAACTCTAGGATAGTCGGCATTGTTGTCCGACCCATTGTCGGGAGCCCTGCGCGTTCGATTGTTTTGAACCGCACTTACTACAACTCTGAGAGGTCGCCCGGTATCCCAGAGTCACCGTTTGAGACACCTCACCCAGGTGCCATTCAGCTTTCGGCACGGTTGTCACGCCTCCGCACAGGGGTTATTCCTTCGAGACCATCCCTATCTATTAACTACCTTAACTCTTATTTACCATTTTTAGCCTTTTTACTCCCTCCTCCCCTTAAGGAGGCTGGAAGGGGTGGATTTATTTATAATTTATGTGCAGGGTATGTAAATACAAAATATGTAAGCTTGATCATCAGGCTTGACTAGGGTATCCTGGGGTTTTTGGGATCGCTGATTCCGAATCCGAGGTCCGTTTACTCCTATCACGTCAGAGTCAAGGTCATTTCAAGAGATCTCGATAAGACTACTTACTTTACTTTATTTACTTTATTTACTTGATATTAAATGACCTTTACTTGACATTGAGCTGTTGAATAAACCCCAAAGTATTCAGCCTTCCCAAAACCTTATATATGTACTTTTTAGGATTTTTTTATCGCCTTTCTTATGATTTGCCCTGCAAATGACATTGGCTCTGGCATGATAGGAGTCAACGGACCTTGGATTCGGTATCAGCTATCTAAAAAAACCCCAGGATACCCTAGTCAACTCTGGTGATCAAGCTTATATATTTTGTATTTACATACCCTGCACATAAATTAATAATAAAACCACACCCCCCGCCACCATTAGGGGGGGGCGTTAAAAATGCTAAAAATGGTCAATTAGTGTGAAGGTAGTTCATAGAGAATTCATAGTGTTTAGTGTAGGGTCCGTTTATGGTGGAGTTGGCTTGTCATTGTCTATTCTCTTCTCCGGATTCTTCTATTATTATTATCGGGTTCTCGAACTTCAGTTTTTATCGCGCTAGAATCTTTTATTCGCAATTTTATCCCTGCGCGGTGCTTTGGCTTGTTTTTAGCATTACTGCTTCCCGGAAGATTAGGCATCTTCCCACCGTACCATAATTGGGAATGATGGCTGTCTTACACGAGAATAATTCTGGAACCAAAATACGGTATACGGCCAAATCAAAAATACCTAGCAAGTTAATGCCGGGTCCCCGGCAAGTTAATGCCCATGGGTTTTTGGTTTTATTTGGTAGCACTCTAGCCAATTAAGGCGTGAGTACAAGTTTCAAGCCTTATTCGTGTGTAACCTTGAGAAACGCCATTCCAAATTAAGGAAATAATCGAAAAGAACCTTTGAAATAAGTTCCAGTATTTTCGCAAAAAAGCGGAAAAACTGCCAAGTTAAAAATACCTGAGCAAGTTAATGCTGGGTCCCCGGAAAGTTAATGCCCATGGGTTTTTGATTCAACTTGGAAGTACTTTATTCTTTTAAAAGTTCATTCTATTATCAACATCGTGGCATTGGAAATGATGAGTCACACATGTAATTCAGAATATCAAATTTGGAAATTTGTTTATAAAAATTTTGTTTATAGTGCTGATTTAAATTGCGAAAATAAATTTGAAGAGAGTTTATGGCTGCCTAGTAAAAAAAGTTACTAGTAGCAAAAGCCGAGTGGGGGAAAGAGCAAGGGTAGGCCCCACCGCTGCCACCATCAGTTTGTCAAGTACGAACTAAATCAAATTTATTTTTGAAACCGTGAATAAAAAGACCCGCAAACAAAAGCTAGCTAGTATCGGTACGTTGGGGGAAGGCATCCCCAAAACTGAAGGAAGGGCGAGGGACTCGTCTTTCCTGTATTTATTTTTATGTGGGTTGGTACCCTTACTCTCGGACTAGGAGTTGTTGTCCCGAAAAATTATGAGAGAAATTAGGGTTTCGAAATTTTGTCTACTTTGAAATGAATTTGGTTCTCCAATATTTTATAATAACACTGAAATTTATTCAAAGTAGAGAAATAGGGAACATTACAAACAATAGCGAGATTCAAATTATAGGGAACATTCTACAATGGGTAGAATGTGTCGACAGGTAGAGGAAAAGAAAAGTATCATAGAAAATAAGAACGATACAGCTCACCAATTTGTGTTCACTAAAACTACCGCTCGTCGGATAGAGAAAGGAAAACTAAGTCTAGAAGTGATTTCCTAATAGTTTTTCTTCCCTTAATAGAGCGGGCGAATACCTTCTATTTCCGTGGATTTTTAAATCACTCTATAGTCCTTTATTAGGTTATTCGCGAAACACACAAACACGCGCAAACACCTATTACCTTCCGTGAATTCGCTTTTACGGGAGATAGAAATTATATCTACTTCTCGTAAAAGTGAACTGAAGTCTTCCGAGAAAATTGCTCCTTTTCGTTTTGAGATTCGAAAAGGGGCGAATTTTCTTCCAGACTAAACTCAAATTTTGTTTTTTAGTAGGTCGAATAGGACGCGAAAAGAAAACTGACCGCTCCCGTTACGGTCCTACCTCCCGTTGAATAGAGATTTTTGAAATTTTTCGTCCGGACCGCGACACCAAATTTAACTGGTTAAAACCCCATCGATTCCGGCGGCTCACTCCCGTTACGTGGTCGAAACTTGGAATTCCGGTGCCAAGGATAGGACGTGGTTTTGTCTTACGGACTAAGTTTTTACCGATTAAAATTTTGTTTGGTTCTTGATCGCAACGTCGGACGGACAAAAATCTGAGTAGTTCTGGCCCGTGCTAGGTTGCTCAGGAAACTGAGATTTTGAATTGTGTTCGGCGGTTTATAATTGAGGTGATTCCGGTAGGGATTTTTGCGGAGTTGCGGAATTTGGATTAGGAAAGTAGGGATACACCGTGAGAGCCAAAGCAGCGTTTGCAAATTGGACTAGCCAGGTAGCTTGATTTCCAAGTGGGCGGGAATTGCATTGCCAAATGCTTCCGTTTCAAATTTTGCACCTGTGTCACAGGAACCTCGTGAGTACCTTACAGAAGTGAGGTGCATTCCAGTCTTTCTTTATATTTCGAGCACGTGGTGTTCTTTTGGTATTTTCCTCGTGCTCGTACTGTCCGGCTACGGTGGGCAGTATGTAAAGGCGAAAGCGTGACGGACTTGTGGAAGAATGGCGTGGAGACACAGAGAGAGAGAGAGAGAGAGAGAGAGAGGAAAGCGTGTGGAGTGCAGAGGCTTGCAATCGTCGCGGCAGCGTAGCTACATGCAAAGAATGCGACGGCGATGTTTGGAACGTCGGAGAGACAGACCCAGATGGAATGGGTCCCTTACGCGTGTGCGTGTGTGACCGCATAGCGAGTGCAACTATACCCTCGTTCTTTTCAGGTTCTCTTACATGTTTTTAATTTAGGTCCTTGAGGCTGATGCCTTAAAATTAATTTTCCTTTCCCTTAATTCTATTTTTTTTAACTTTTGATCTTATATTCTAGGTACAGTGTTTCATTTTCTCTTTCACCTAGGCCCAGGTACAAACTAATTATTCCATACATTCATACAATTCCATTCCGCAATCCACCCTCGTATTATTGAGTGGTTCGGGGAAGAGGAAACAAAATATAAATACCTGTGTAAAAAAAATAAAAAGCATGTTTTCATCAGAGAATAATTTTAATCCTTGATTAAAATCATTCTTTCAGGTCATTACTCTCCTCATTCGCAAGTTGGCTCGCTATCATTTATTTGCAAAAAATATGATAAAGTTAAAGAAATTCAGTTTTTCCGTGAAAGAAAGCGTTATACAAATTATTATTAGCATAATTTTACAAGATAATTGAAGGAAACTGTATTTATAAACATTTTAGTAAATACAAAATAAAAAGTGTAGGCGGCGAGGAGCGAACACGCAACCTTTCGGCTATAAAGCCGAAGCGCTACTGCCTCAGCTGCCGGCCAATTTAAAGTATGTTTCGCCAAACTCTATTAACTATTTTCACTTAAATCACCAGCTAACTTCACTTCGTTGACTGATTAGGGGAAAACAATGGACCAAATGCATGGAATTCGGTCCATTTTTGCCCTATTTCGCTAATATTCACGTAAAAATTAATTTTTTCTATATAAATGTTTTTGAAAAACATTCTTTATTTTTCATGAACTATTTAATGAAATAATAAAATGATAATAATTATTATTCATTACAAAGATATTACAGAAATAAAGTTTTGTCCCATGCATTTGATCCATTGTTTTCCCCTCAGCACTCAACGAAGTGAAGTCAGCTGGTGGTTGAAGTGAAAATACCTAATATAGCTTGTGTGAGATATTTCAAAGTCGATTTTCTCGAAAATGGCGAAAAGCTGCATATTGCTGCTTCGGTGAATTAATACTTAGGTAATGAGCTTTCATTACAAAAATTATGAACTAAAACTAAAATTGATAATTGCCGGTCTATCCTTGTAAGCCACATTTCCATGTGGCTGAAGCGACTTTAATTAAAAGGTGCTTGCATATGGGATTTCGTGGTTGATTATGGTTCTCTGGTAACCCATGAAAGTTTTTAAACAAAATTTAAAATCATCTGCTGAGCCCTTTTTGAAAAAAGTTAAAGTTTGTTTTTCAAAAATCATGAGATGGAGAATTTTATAGTTTTGTATATTCTAAAGGAATGATTGGCAGCATCATTGAAAAATTGCTTTTGAAAATCTAGTGTATCATTTTAGTTACTACGAATTTCGATATAGTGAAAGCTTAGCACTTAATTTCTATACGAGGTGTCTGTCATATTTAAGCTTTAAGCGTAATCACATTTTTTTCAATTGTAATAAAAAATTACTTTTATTTATGGATAATTTTAGTTGTGTTTTATCTGCACTTATTAGTTGCCGAAACTGAATTTCCCGCTTCAAGTTAATTTTAGGCGAGTTATTGCTACAAAATAAAAAATTAGAAGGTATATTGACAAGCCTCATTTATTAAAGAAATTTTGAAATGTTGCTATCATACCTTTAGAGTGTATGAAACTATAAAATTAAATAAAAAAATAAAAAGAACAAGTTTGAAGCACCTATTTCGTCAAACTTGTATGCAAATCCACGTCTCATAATTTTTGAAAAACAAAAGTGAAATTTTTTCAAAAAGAGCTCAGGCGTATGGATTCGCTTCGAGCCCTTCTTAGGACCAGATATGTCCCGGTTAAAACTCCATAGAAAACCCATTTGAAAAATTCATTTGGGCTCCAACATACTCCCAGGTAGAAACCCAAGATCTACATATATACAGTACAGGGGTGCTACTTATGAATTATTTACTATTAATATTTCTATTATTTTAGCTAAATGTTAACAGAGCTTCAAAAAGGCGAAAACCAGAAGATATAAAGTCAATTTCTCAACCATTTGACGCCAGCCGTTTTAATTTTAACAAAATATCTGAACAAGAAATTATGTTTGATGTAGAAAGTGGAGATGGTAATAATGTAGTTGCAATTAATGTCAGTCCTATTGAATGGGGGCATTGTTTGCTTTTGACAGATCGTTTTCAAAATTTACCACAGAAGATGACACAGTTCAGTCTTAGAAAAGCTCTTGAACTCTTGATGATGAGTAATTCAGTGTAAGTGAAGTTAAAAATCATATTACTATTAATGAATATAGAATAGATATTATTGGAGATTTATTACAATGCTATCTAATGGCCTGTGCAATAAGAAAGAGTTGAACTATTTCAAAGTTTAGATAATTGAAATTGAAATTAGCACTTTATGCACGTATGCCCTATCTCAGGGTATCAAAATGCCACATAGTTTATCTGATATGCTAAACTTTTCTTACATTTTTTTTAACCGCGAAAACATAGAAGGGCATAACGCAGAGATTCTGTAAAATTTTCAGAATATTGTCCA
>CAKNWW010261669.1:0-12777 GCA_932074435.1 Andricus kollari | reverse complement strand
TAGTCCATGATTACTCAAGATCTAAAGTGGATTATGATGGATTATAGGTGGGTTTTTCTGGATTACAATTTGACCCTCAGATTATAACTAGATGACTACAGATTTAAAGTCAATTACGTCGGATTATATCATGTTTACTTAAGATTTTAAGTGGATTATCATGGATATTCTAGATGACGAGTGGATTATGGCGGATTATAACTAAATGACTCCAGAATTGAAGTGAATTGCGGCGGATTATACCATGATCACTCAATATTGAAAGTGGATTATGATGGATTATAGGTGTTTTTCTCTGGATTACAAGTGAATCCTCAGATTGTAACTAGATTACGCCAGATTTCAAATTAATTACAGTGGCTCAGACATAAATTAATCAAGATTTCTAGAGGATTATCATGAATATCCTAAATTATCATGGATATTCTGGATTACGAGTGGATTTTGGCGGATTATAACTCGACAAATTTAGATTTCATGTGAATTACGTTGGAATATTCCATAATTTCTCAAGATTGAAAGTGGATTATGATGGATTATAGGTGGGTCACTCTGGATTACAAGTGGATCTTCACATTATATCTTGATTACGCCAGATTACAAGTAGATTACGGTGGATGTGATTATGATTACTCAAGATTTCAAGTGGTTTGTGATGGATATTCTGGATTACGAGTGGATTATCTGTATTACGAGTGGGTCAGCCGGATTGTAACTAGATAACTCCAGATTTCAAGTGAATTACGGTGGATCAGACAATGATTACTCAAGATTGAAAGTGGATTATAATGGATTATATGTGGGTTACCCTGGATTACAAGTTGATCCTCAGATTGTAACTAGATTACGCCAGATTTCAAGTGAATTACGGTGGATCAGACAATGATTACTCAAGTTTTCAAGTGGATTACATGGATATTATGGATTGCGAATGCATTACCCGAATTATAACTACATTGCGTCAGATTTCAAGTGAATTACGTTGGAATATTCCATAATTTCTCAAGATTGAAAGTGGATTATGATGGATTATAGGTGGGTCACTCTGGATTACAAGTGGATCCTCACATTATATCTTGATTACGCCAGATTACAAGTAAAATACGGTGGATTTGATTATGATCACTCAACGTTTCAAATGGATTGCCATGGATAATCTGGATTACGAATGGATTATCTGGATGATGAGTAGATTATTCGGATTATAACTAGATGACTCCAGATTTCAAGTGAATTACTGTGTATTGGACTATGATTACTCAAGATTTCAAGTTGATTGTCATGGATATCCTGGATTACGAGTGGATTAAGTGGATTACGAGTGTGTTATTCGAATTATAACTAGATAACTCCAGATTTCAAGTGAATTACGTCGAATTATTCCGTGACTACTCAAGATTGAAAGTGGATTATGACGGATTATAGGTGGGTTACCCTGGATTACCAGTGGATCCTCAGATTATAACTAAATTACGCCAGATTTCAAGTGAATTACAGTGCATTGGACAATAATTAATCAAGATTTCGAGAGGATTATCATGAATATCCTGGATTATCATGGATATTCTGGATTACGACTAGATTATCTCGGATTATAACTATATGACTTCAGATTTCAAGTGAATTACAGTAGATTATACCATGATTACTGAAGATCGAAAGTGGATTATGATGGATTATAGGTGGGTTACCCTGGATTACCAGTGGATCCTCACATTATATCATGATTACGCCAGATAACAAGTAAATTACGGTGGATTTGATTATGATCACTCGACATTTCAAGTGGATTGTCATGCATATCCTGGATTACGAGTGGATTAACTGGATTACGAGTGGATTATTCGGATTAAAACTAGATGACTCCATATTTCAAGTGAAATACGTTGGATTATTCCATGATTATTCAAGATTGAAAGTGGATTATGATGGATTATCGGTGGGTTACCCTGGATTACCAGTGGATCCTCACATTATATCTTGATTACGCCAGATTGCAAGTAAATTATAGTGGATTCGATTATGATTACTCAAGATTTCAAGTGAATTGTCATAGATATTGTAGATCATGAGTGGATTAGCTGGATTATGAGTGGATCAGCCGGATTAAAACTAGATAATTCCAGATTTCAAGTGATTTATGGCTGATTATACCATCTGTACTCAAGATTTTAAGTGGATTATGATGGATTATATTTCGGTTACTTTTGATTACAAGTGGATCCCCAGATTATAACTGGATTACGCCAGATTTCAAGTGAATCACGGTGGATTAGACTATGATTACACAAGATTTTAAGTGGACTATCATGCATATTCTGGATTACGAGTGGATTATCTCAGATTATAACTATATGACTGCGGATTTCAAGTGAATTACGTCGGATTGTACCATGATTACTCAAGATTGAAAGTGGATTATGATAGATTATAGGTAGTTTACTTTGGATTACAAGTGGATCCTCAGATTATAACAGGATTACGGCAGATTTCAAGTGAATTAGGGTGGATTATAACTAGATGAGTCAAGATTGAAAGTGGATTATGATGGATTACAGGTGGGTTACTCTGTATTAAAAGTGGATTATCTCGAATTATAACTAGATTATGCCAGATTTCAAGTGAATTACGTCGGATTATACCATGATTACTGAAGATTGAAAGCGGATTATAGTGGATTATAGGTAGTTACGCTGGATTACAAGTGGATCCTCAGATTGGAACTAGATGACTCCAGTTTTCAAGTTAATTGAGATGGATTTGACTATTATTACTCAAGATTTCAAGTGGATTATGATGGATTATAGATCCTCAGATTATAGCTAGATCACGTCAGATGCCACGTGAATTAAGAAAGATTATACCATGATTACTCAAGATTAAAAGTGGATTATGATGGATTATAGGTGGGTTTTGCTTGATTACAAGTGGATCCTCAGATTATAACTAGATTACGCCAGAATTCAAGTGAATCACGGTGGATTTGACTATTAGTACTCAGGATTCCAAGTGGTTTATGGTGGATTATAGATCCTCAGATGACAACTACATTACGCAACATTTCAATTAATTAAGTGGAGTAGACTATGATTTCTAAAAATTTCAAGTGGATTGTAATAGTTATTCTGGATTACGAGTGGATTATGTCGGATTATAACTACATGACTAGTTTTCAAGTGAATTATGCGGATTATACCATGATTACTCATTATTGAAAGTGGATAATAATGGATTATAGGTGGATTACAAGTGGATGCTCAGATGATAACTAGATGAATCCAGATTTCAAGTGAATTACGGTGGATTTGACTATGATTACCCAATATTTCAAGTGGATTATGATGGATTATAGATGCGTCACTGTAGATTGCAAGTGGATCCTAAGATCATAATTAGATTACACAAGATTTCAGTTAATTACTGTGGATTAAACTCTAATTACTCAAGATTTAAAGTGGATTATCATGTATATCCTGGATTATGAGTGGATTATCTCAGATTATAACTAGATTATGCCTGGTTTCAAGTGAATTACAGCTGATTATACCATGATTACTCAAGATTTAAAGTGGATTATGGTGGATTATAGGTGAGTGACGCTTGATTACAAGTTGATCCTCAGATTATAACTAGGTGACTCCAGATTTCAAGTGAATTACGGTGGATTTGACTATGATTACTCGAGATTGGAAGTGGATTATCATGGATTATCATGGATATTCTGGATTATGTGTGGATTATATCGCAATATAACTAAATGACTTCAGATTTCAAGCGAATTACGGTGGATTATACTATAATGATTCAAGATTGAAAGAGGATTATGATGGATTATCATGGATATTCTGGATTATGTGTGAAATATATCGCATTGTAACTACACAACTCCAGATTTCAAGTGAATTTCGGCGGATTATACCATGATTACTCCAGATTGAAAGTGGATTATGATGGATTATAGGTGGGTTACTGAGGATTACAAGGGGATCATCAGTTTAAAACTAGATTACGCCAGATTTCAAGTGACTTTCAGTGTATTAGACAATGATTACTCAAGATTCCAAGCGGATTGTTATGGATGTTCTGGATTACGAGTGGATTTTCTAGATTACGAGTGGATAAGCCGGATTGTAACTAAATAACTTCAGATTTCAAGACAATCACGGCGGATTATACCATGATTACTCAAGACTGAAAGTGGATTATGATGGATTATAGGTGGGTAATTTCTGGATTAAAATCGGATCCTCAGATTATAACTAGATTGCGCCAGATTTCACGTTAATTACGGTGGATTAGACTATAATTACTCAAGATTTCAAGTGGGTTATCATGGATATTTTGGATTACAAGTAAATTAACCTGGATTATAACTAGATGAATCCAGATTTCAAGTGAATTACGGGGGTTATACCATGATCACTCAAGATTGTAAGTGGATTAGGATGGATTATGGGTGGGCTACTGTGGATTACAAGTGGATAATCTCGACTCATAACATGAAATTAAGATGGATTATGGGTGGGTTACTCTGGATTGAAAGTGGATTACTCTGCATTACAAGTGGTATACTCGTGGCTTCAAGTGGATTACGGCAGAATAGTCCATGATTACTCAAGATCTAAAGTGGATTATGATGGATTATAGTTGGGTTTTTCTGGATTACAATTTGATCCTCAGATTATAACTAGATGACTACAGATTTAAAGTCAATCACGGCGGATTATACCATGATTACTCAAGACTGAAAGTGGATTATGATGGATTATAGGTGGGTAATTTCTAGATTAAAATTGGATCCTCAGATTATAACTAGATTGCGCCAGATTTCACGTTAATTACGGTGGATTAGACTATAATTACTCAAGATTTCAAGTGGGTTATCATGGATATTTTGGATTATAACTAGATGAATCCAGATTTCAAGTGAATTACGGGGGTTATACCATGATCACTCAAGATTGTAAGTGGATTAGGATGGATTATGGGTGGGCTACTGTGGATTACAAGTGGATAATCTCGACTCATAACATGAAATTAAGATGGATTATGGGTGGGTTACTCTGGATTGAAAGTGGATTAATCTGCATTACAAGTGGTATACTCGTGGCTTCAAGTGGATTACGGCAGAATAGTCCATGATTACTCAAGAACTAAAGTGGATTATGATGGACTATAGGTGGGTTTTTCTGGATTACAATTTGATCCTCAGATTATAACTAGATGACTACAGATTTAAAGTCAATTACGGCGGATTATATCATGTTTACTCAAGATTTTAAGTGGATTATCATGGATATTCTAGATGACGAGTGGATTATGGCGGATTATAACTAAATGACTCCAGAATTCAAGTGAATTACGGCGGATTATACCATGATCACTCAATATTGAATGTGGATTATGATGGATTATAGGTGTTTTTCTCTGGATTACAAGTGGATCCTCAGATTCTAACTAGATTACGCCAGATTTCAAGTTAATTACAGTGGCTAAAACATAAATTAATGAAGATTTCGAGAGGATTATCATGAATATCCTAGATTATCATGGATATTCTGGATTACGAGTGGATTATGACGGATTATAACTAGACGAATTTAGATTTCATGTGAATTACGTTGGATTATCCCAGCATTTCTTAAAATTGAAAGTGGATTATGATGGATGATAGGTGGCTTACCCTGGATTATAAGTGGATCCTCACATTATATCTTGATTACGACAGATTACAAGTAAATTACGGTAGATTTTATTATGATTACTCAAGATTTCAAGTGCATCGTCATAAATATTTTGGATTACGAGTGGATTATCTTGATTACAAGTGGATCAGCCGGATTGTAACTAGATAACTCCAGATTTCAAGTGAATTACGGCGGATTATACCATAATTATTCAAGATCGAAAGTGGATTATGATGGATTATAGGTAGGTTACTCTGGATTACAAGTGGATCCTCAGATTATAACTAGATGACTCCAGATTTCAAGTCAATTACGGCGGATTATACCATGTTTACTCAAGATTTCAAGTGGATAATCATGAATATTCTGGATTACGAGTGGATTAACGCGGATTATAACCAAATTAATCCAGATTTCAAGTGAATAACGGCGCATTATACCATGATTACTCAAGATTGAAAGTGGATTATGATGGATTATAGGTGGGTCACTCTGGATTACAAGTGGATCCTCACATTATGTCTTGATTACGCCAGATTACAAGTAGATTACAGTGGATGTGATTATGATTACTCAACATTTAAAGTGGATTGCCATGGATATTCTGGATTACGAGTGGATTATCTGGATCATGAGTGGATCAGCCGGATCATAACTAGATAACTCCAGATCTCAAGTGAATCACTGCGGATTATACCATGATTACTCAAGATTGAAAGTGGATTATGATGGATTAGAGGTTGGTTACACTAGATTACAGTGGATTATCTCGGGTAATAACTAGGTGACTCCAGATTGCAAGTGAATTACGGTGGATTAGACTATATTTACTCAAGATTTTAAGTGGATTATCATGGATGTTCTGGATTACGAGTGAATTAACCTGGATTATAACTAGATGACTCCAGATTTCAAGTGAATTGCGGCGGATTATACCTTGATTACTCAAGAGGAGAAGTGGATTGTGATGGATTATAGGTGGGTTACTCTGGATTACAAGTGGATCCTCACATTATATCTTGATTACGCCAGATTACAATTTGATTATGATTACTCAAGAGTTCAAGTGGATTGTCATGGATATTCTAGATCATGAGTGGATTATCTGGATTACGAGTGGATTAGCGGATTATAACTAGATGACTCCAGATTTCTAGTGAATTACGGCGTATTATACATTGATTACTCAAAAGGAAAAGTGGGTTATGATGGATTATAGATGCGTATCTCTGGATTACAAGTAAATCCTCAGATTATGACTAGATTACGCCAGATTTTAAGTGAATTACGGTGTATTAGACTATAATTAATCATGATTGAAAGTGGATTATAATGGATTATAGTTGGACTACTCTGGATTACAAGTGGATCCTCAGATTATAACTAGATTACGCCAGATTTCAAGTGAATTACGGTGGATTAGACTACAATTACTCAAGATTTCAAGAGGATTATACTTGATATTCTGGATTACGACTGGATTATCTCGGGTTATAAGTATATGACTCCAGATTTAAAGTGAAATACGCCCGATTCGACTAGGATTACTCAAAATTTCAAGTAAATCACGGAGGATTAGACTAGGATTACTCAAGATTTCAGGTGGATTATCATAGATATTCTGGATTACGACTGGATTATTACTGGATTACGCCAGATTTCAAGTGAGTTATGGCGGATTATACCATGATTACTGAAGTCGAAAAGTGGATTATGAGGGATGATAGGTATGTTACTCTGAATGACAAGTGGATTACGCCGGAATACGTGGATTACTCCGCGATACTGGGATTACGCCGCTTTTCTTGTAGATTATTTTCAGATGAAACTGGATTACCCGGATGACCAAAATGTGATCTGATCCTTTTTTCAAGATATCTTAGAAATAAGATTTTTATTCAAATTACTTAAAAATTGATATATATTTCAATAAGTACAGCATAAATTAGAAATGATTTTCGTTTATAAAAATGATTGACTCTTTTTTGCATTTAAAAATATAATAATAAATACATATTAATAATATAATAAAATGTATTGACAAACAAAAATAATAATAATTTCGATATAATATATATAAACTTTGGGTATTCAATAGTTCTAGGCATTGTGTCAAGTGCTGCATCAGGACATGGATTTTCAGGGTTTTGGTTGTATTTGTGCTGTGCAATTCTTTAATGAGCTTTCCTATATCTGCAATCGGATCCAGTCTCTTGATCGAAAAACACGAATCAACAATTTTATCCATTATTTTAAATGTGGTGACATAGGTTGTGATGGCAAATGGACCGACATCTACATAAATTTCTCGATCAAAGAGTTTATCAGCTTCTCTCAACAATTTTCTGCATGCATTGCCTTCAAATACCTCTCCATGATAATTCTTTGAGGCTAAATTTAGTTTTAAAGGCCACAAAAGAGCTTTCTCTCGACCGACAAGTTGCACTAGGCCTTCCCAAAACAAATGGTTAACAAACCCTTGTAATATATGAAGTTCTGGAATTGTACATTTATCAAAAATCAACAAATCGTCTTTTTCTTTGAAAAGTGGCTCATTTATAGTACTGTGGCAAATCTTAGCTAACTTTTTATTTTTGCCAAGAGAAATAAACTTGTCATAATCTTTTCGCAAATCACCAAATGCTTTAAGAGGTAAAACTTCCACTTCCTCGGACACATGATTTTCGTTAGCAAATTTCCTTAAATCTTGAAGACCAACAAAGCACTAAGGACAAGGATACATTGACGGCAGGTACTATACACAGCATAATCAGTTTTTTAACACTTGTTGCTGCATTTGATGCTTTCATACTGTTTTGAGAATCAATTCTTCTTTGTTTTTTAGGTATATCATTTTCCAAATCAGTCTCAGTTAGTGTGTGAGGAATTATTGACAAGCAAATTTAAAAAAAAACCCTGACCACCATCTGCTATTACTTTAACGAGATAGTCACCAACAAAATTACGTCTTTCTAATACAGTTTCAAGCAGTTTTTCGCATCAGCCCAGACGAAAGGTCTGATTTCTTTTTTATTAGAATTCTTAGTATTAAATTCTAAAATATCAATATTGTAGATATCTTTTAATAATTTTGTTTGTTCACTAACGTGATGTGAATAATGAGCAGGCACAGACTTTCGACCAGCAGAATGTCGAATAAAAGTGGTCAAGTTATTCATATATCGAATCGAACATCCAGTGTTTGTTTGAAAAGTATCTAAATCTTTTGATGAAATATTCGTTTTCTACGTCCTTGAGTGTTCAGCGTAATAGAATCTGTGTTATTACTTTTAGCTTTTTGGTTGACAATTTCCGACGCAATATATTCTTGCTGATTATCTGCCAATTCATTCACAAGTTTCGCAACATTTTTTCGAGCTACATGCTCTTGCTTACTACAAGCATGCCTTTTACCTCTGTGAACTTCAGTCTTATAAATGTTACAAATTGTCATTGTATTTTATTGAACAGATGTTTTTACATTAGGAAGTGAAGTTATTTTTGAATTTTTCGAGCTATACAATCCATTTGAAGCTGTAATTTTAGTACTTACGTCTTTTTTCACTCCTGTTGTGTTACGCGGATGCGTTTTCGATCTGCTAGTCAAGCATATGTAACAACTACAAGTTAAACATACTTCCGTTGAAGCATTATTTATCCTCGTCATTTCGGGTAACAATATGTTTTCATAGTTAGGCATCGTTGGTAATGGTCTCTTCAAATCATTATTCTCATGTTGAAGTAATACCAAACGACATGTAGCACATATACTCAAAGGAAACGTTTCATCTTTCAAGTTATAATCTTTCTTCATATGCTTTTCAATGCATTTTTGATGAGTTTCTGTGAATTGAAAATTACTGTAACTTTTCTGTACAAGAACAATTTTTTTCCACATGGTCCATAAACTTCAACCCTATTCTCTTGATGAGTGCTTGCACAACTGGGATGTGTAGGAATTATAGAAAAACTTTTCAATACATAAATTTCACGATATACAAATCAACATTGATTATCGACAACGTGTAATACTTTTTTGCACAAACTCAGACGTATGTTTCCATAACGACATCAAACAAGACAATTTCCTGACTCGAAAAATCGTTTGTTTTTATTTGGAAACTGCTCGCCGCAGCGCATATTATATCGAAATTATTATTATTTCTGTTTGTCAATATATATTATTATATTATTAATATGTATATATCCTAATTTATGATGTACTTATTGAAATATATATCAATTTTTAAGTAATCTGAATAAAAGTCTTATCCCGAGTCGAAGATTCGTCGTCAGTTTCAACTTCTTTCAGCGTCAGCGTTATTCAATGGAAGGTGAAAATATTGAATACCGCAGTTTCGACTTTTTTCGCCTTCAACGTCGAAAACTGGCGTAAGCTCCGATTTCCGATTCAAAAAAAAAAAAAAGAAAATATTTTGTTAATAGATAATATTTATTGAAAATACAATAATCAAATGCTTTTATACAAGACAATTTTTTTTAATTTTAATAGTTTTCTAACATTATTTTTTGAATTAAAAATGACAGTAAGTGTATACGAATTGTATAAAAAAATAGATTTAAGCACACGTGCAAACAAACTTTACAAGATTCAAGAAATCACTTATTTATCTCTATGTTTCTTTTTATTTTTTTTTGTAATTAAAAATTCGATTTTTGAGAATTTTTTTCGTAATTTTTTAAAATACTATGCACATTTTCAAACCAAATTGTTCATCCAGAAAAACTTTTTTTTCAATCATTGTTTTTTTTTAAATTGAAACAATAATTTTTTTAAACTTTAAACATTAAAAAAATTTGTTTCCTTGATACAAATATTTATTTTTTTTATTTTCAATAAATAAATAATATTTATTTAAAAAACAATTTTTTAATATCTTAAATTTGGAAATTTTTTAATTGGGAAAATTTCCATCAGGAATTTTATTAGGTCAAGTATTCTGTTCCGGCAAAATATGCCGGACGAGAAATTAAAAATTTAAATTACATAAATTCAACAAATTTCATAAATTTTTCCAAAATTTTTATAAATTTCCACAATAATGATAAATTACCATAAATAGTTTTTTACATTCTCATCAGAGAAGGTATTCGATTTGTGCAAAATTTGACCCCCTCCCCTTTTTTTGTCAAATGTCCACGTTTTGAGACCTCCTGAACCCGAAAAACGGGTTTTCGCGAATGTGTCTGTAGGCACGTATGTATGTGTGTATGTATGTATGTATGTATGTATGTATGCATGTATGTATGCATGTATGTATGTATGTATGTATGTAACCCTGTCTGTAGATTTTTAGTCTGTCAGCGCGATAACTTTGGAACGAATTGTAATATTGGATTGGCCTTTGGTATAATCTTCAGTGTTCTAAAATGAAGGTTAACTTCGTTAATCAGCCTTTGTGGATGAAAATTTAAAAGTTGGAGCATTTTCAAAATTTTTGAGACCGTTTATTTCAAGCTAAAAAATTCTATGTACGGTGATTAGTTAAACTAAAAAAGACGAAAAATTTATTATCATGACTTTTTTCACAAAAAACAAGTTATTGGAGTTAAAACATTCACAAAATTCCAAAAAACAAACGAAAATGAAAATTCTAAGCCAAACAACGCACGAGATACGAAAAATGTTACAAAAAGAAACACGTTGCTTTTGGACGCTCTATGAGATTGTCGTGAGAACTTTGCGAATTTTCCTGAAAAAGCGAGAATTCAAATTTTCATCGCACAAAGAAACGAAAAATCAAGAATTCCATTTTACGGCCGAGCTATGAAAGGTACAAAAAAAATAAATCTTTAAAAATTATGCATCCAAAAAAGACCAAATTTGTTCACCCGAAGAGGAGCTACAAATTTGTAATCATTAATTTCTTGAAAGGATACATAGTTTTTATTTTAATCGTGAAAAATAACATTAACAATAACAAAATTAAATTTTTGGAAAAACGACGCAAGATACGGAAACAAATTAATGAACAAAAGTTGTTCACCCCAAAAAAGATCTGTAGATTTGTAAAATTTACAGCGTTCACCGAAAAACAACAAATTACTCAACAAGACCAAGTAATTGAAGGTATGAAGATATCAAACATCCAGAAAATGAATGCGACTATGAAAAAGATCGAGGGGGATATTCGAAAATACCGAATTTTCGAATAAATGACGAAAAATAAATTAACAGTCACCAAAAATGTCTTGCTGGTTTGTTCGACGATTTATATAAAAATTAAGATATTTCGTAATAGACTTAACTAGAAACATATAAAACTTGAAAATTTGAGCTTAATTTTCAAAATCATTTTTTATTGTGCGAAAATAGCAAATTTAATTTTCTTATTTCGTGAGTGATAGAATTATTCTGTCGATTTTCAGAGAAAATACTGATAAATTACTTAATTACTCATCATGTATCCAAAATTACTCACCGTGAACAAGGATCAAGTTATAATTGTACAACTTTTATAACAAAAAAGTGACGATAAAAAAAGAACAATTATGCAAGCATTGTTCCTTGCTTAAGGAACGAAAACCGATTGATATGCAGCTGTTAGAAAGTACACGAATTACAAAAGACGAACCATTTTTGGCACTCAATCCTCGTAATGGTAATGTAATCAAAGAAAATGTTTTGTTGAACTGTTTTTGGATCTCGTTTTTTAGAAAATTCGGATTGATGCAGCAATGTCTTTCAGAAACGAACTAAACAGCTCTCAATCAAAAACCTCTCTATTCACTGTGGAAAATTTTAAGGACATGTCTATCTTCCATAGTCAGTAGAGCTGTCAGAAATTGGCAGTTTCGGGCAATGCAACGAATTTCCTGAGTCATTATACCGCAATATAGAAAATAATGAACCTGAGATGTATCAGCGCTGTGTTCGTAATATGCCAATAAGCAATTCACCTTTGGATATGTATGTACAAACGGTAATTTTGTACGGTATTTTTTTATTACTACAATGTAAAATGTTTACTTAATAAATAAGCACTCAATATTTATCAAATATGTATCATTCATTTGACAAATAATTTTTTGCACCTTTTTGCAATTTTTTGGTTTTAATCTTTCTGTT
>CAKNWW010261668.1:0-11443 GCA_932074435.1 Andricus kollari | reverse complement strand
GAAATCAGCGACCTCCGAAACCCCCTTATACCAAGTTTCATATAAATCCAATGAAATGTTGAATTTTTGCCACCTTTGGCGGTCTCCCAGCCCACTGTGCACCCGCTCGACATAAGTTTTAAAAAAACAGTGAATATACAACCTGGTCACACGTCGCAGACGGTCACCCATCCGAGTGCTATTCGTGCTTGAAATGGTTTAACATCCGGACTCTTCCCGAGTCGAAATTTACCCCCATATTTGATCCATAATTTTTTAATTTAAATTATGACGTCAGATTTGGATTTACCGACGAAAAAAAAGTAAATATTGAAAATTTTGTAAAGTTGCGCAAATTTTCACAATTTTCGTAAAGAGAGTCATTTTTGTCAACCCAATGTGCACAAATCCATGAAAATCCCAAGAACGTCCTTGGGACGTTCCTGGAACGTCCAATGTCAGTCCAAACAATGTTTCTAAGACGCCTAATGTCCTAAAGATATCCTAAAGACGTCCTTAAGTCATAGGACGTTATCGAGACATCTTTCGTACTGACATTAGACGTCTTAAGAGAATCTCTAGGATGTCCAAAAGACATCTTCCAAAAGACGTCTTAGGGATGTCCCAAATACGTCTCTAGGACATCCTTAATTTTTTTGTCCGCTGGGAAGTTACCATCATGTTTTCGATTTGTGTCTCCAAATTGAATCTTCTATCTTCAACCTGATTTTTCTCGGAAAGGAAATGTGCTACACTATTTTTTATGCAGATTTAAATTCAACACTGAAAAATCTATAAAATATGTTTTCTTGCACTAAAAGAATTTTTTTTCAAGTTTTAGTACAATTTTGTTAATTTTCTCAAAAAATGAAGGTTTTTCCCGTATTGTTCAGGACGTGAAATTCGGGAAAACTTTTCTCTATAAGTTTCGGTTATTGTAAATTCAATGAGCTTTTACCGCTCAAAATAGGCGACAGAAATAATTTTGTCATTATAATAAACTTAAAATACAAGGTTCAATCTTTAATTTAAGCTGTACTAAAAGTTTCTGAAACTTCAGATTCGTACCCTATGTTGTTTTTAAAAAATTGCTAAAAAGAATCATTTTCTCAAAAACCTCGCGTGATAGAGAAAATCTGACACCAGATTTGGATTTAGCGACCCCCAAAACATATAGATATGGCGGTCTGAGTCAGGGTACAGGCCACTTTTATTTTTCGTGTGCCTGTGTAATTTTAATTAATTGAAGTTATACTTCGTGTCATATTTTTTTGGGTTTTAGACCATTTGAAAAGTTATTACGTTAAATGTAATTTTTCTTAAACATTTAAAATGGTTGGCAACAAAACTTAAAAATTGTACCTTAAATGTAATTTTTTCTGTATTTATAAGTTATTCGCCACTTAAAAACAAATTAACCATATATTTTTTAATATATTTTTCTTAATTTTTTAAATATGTATGCTGTCGGGTGGTACTGCCCCGATCGTTAAGCCAACCTTCAGCCAGTACTGGGCAAATTGACGATTCTCTGTTTAACTACCCTCAGGACTGTATATAGAACTTTTTTGTAGCAATTAATGTCTTTAGCTTCTCATTCTCAAAAGATAATATAGGTACAATACATGTTATAAAAAATTGTAGTAAATGCTTCAGTAAGTTCAATCCAAATAAATAAAAGGTTTCTATATCGACTGTCCCGAAGAAAACTGTCTTAACAAAGATTTCCTAATACAGAATGTATCAATTATATTCTACCTTGCAAGAGCGCCGTATCTCCATTTACTTCCAGAAAATAAAGTAAGTGTTACGACATTTTTCTTCTAGACAGTTGATATTTAACTTTAATACTGAATTTAATCTTTAAAAAATAACCAAGAAATTTCTTCAACTCAAATAATCTTTTCTTTGACCGCCTAGTAAATATAAACATATTTTTGATTCAAAGAAATTTTGTTCAAATCGAAGAAACGTTTCTGGCAGTTTCGTGATGAGAGGAGCCGCGGGCCTAAAGAGAGGCCGTGCTCAGTTAAGCATGACATACAGCTCGAGGGCCACACTCTTAGCGCGTTAGTTGCATCATCTTGCGTCATGAGTCCAAATCTAACAAAAATGATTCATGCGCCCCTGCCTGTTTACGTTTGGATTCTCCCGATTCAGGGTCAAGGCCAGTGAAAGATATGCCCGAAAGCGTTTTTACATCGGAAGTTAAGTGCATATTTCATATAGGATTTGAAAAGATTTTCAAAGATTTTAATGGACTTCATATAATTCGAGTGTAAATTAAAAATATTTCACATGATTTCAGAATACTTCTAGGGATTTTAATTTTAAAGTACGTAAAGGTATTTCGTTTATTGAGATCCTGTTTCCACCCGTTTCCAAAATTCTTAAATATCAAATTTGTAATTTCAAAAAAAAATGAGAAAGCGCTTTTGAAGTAAATCAGTGCTGAATTGATCCGTAAAACGTTTGATTTGAAATTGTTATTAGGTCTCGAGAAAATGTACCTGAAAGCCTAGGCCATTAGCTAAGGGCAATCCATTAGAAAAATACAGTGAAACTCTAATTTAACGTTCCCGAATTTACCGTTTCCGAGCATTCAAGTCGCGCCGCGGGTAGGCTTGTCAGCCCCAAACCCGACGTTAAATCAGAGTTCGACTGTATTCTATTTAAGTGCTACCGTTAACAGGGGCTCTTTTAAAGGGGTTATTATGGGATCCGCAAAATTTTTATGTCTAGAATCATTACAGTAAAGCGTTTGGGTTTATATCCCCTAATTAAAGTGTATATAGCTTAAACTTTTGTCTTTACATAGTTCATAAAACGTCATTCGTTAGTATTGCGTCAGAAAGCTGAACAAAAAATTTTCAATGCGTCCCAAGTATCTGTTGAACTATTTCTTGGATACAAAATTAAATAGTTTAAGAAATTTAATAAATTTAAATAAAACTATTTCCAAGCAAAAGATTATAAAAAGCTGTATTTAAAAAAAAATATACATATTCAGAGGTCACCAAACGACTTTTTCATTTGAGGCTTAAAATAATCCAGATGTATCTCCGAAAAACTACACATTTAATAAAAATTCAAGAGTTTTGAAGAAATAATTATAAAGCTTTATGATTTTGTATGAAAAATAAAAATTTTATCTCAAAAATTATGAAAACCTACAACGACGAAAAACGCAATCATAACATTTTATAGATTTTGTAGAGAATAGGGTCGTTGCATATTTTGCAGTAATTGCATTTTTCAATCATAAATGACCTGCTTTTTATATTGGCGAAAGAAAATGTGGTTTAAATACTTTATTTCTGAGGAAATTGACAAATAAATTAGTAATATTGTAAATATTACAATGAGCTTGAGTTGCTAACCCTGGCGGACCGGCCGAACGCAAGCATTACGCTACAGCGTAATGCTAAATTAACGCTAAAGTAATATGGCATTATAATTAATAAAATAAACAAAATATATATGTAAACTGTTGCAATTATAATAATACGTCAAAATTTACTGAAAAAGCACCTTGCTGCAATTACGGCATGACCATTTAACGTAAATTTTAACGTATTATTATAATTGCAACAGTTCACATATTTATATTGCTTCTTTTAATAATTATCATGCCGTATTACTTTAGCAGTACTTTAGCATTACGCTGTAGCGTAATGCTTGCGTTCAGGCGGTCCGCCAGCGAAGCCGCTTCTATCAATCAAAGAAGAGAAGAGAATGTTGATTCTAATGGCCTTGTTGACTAACTTTTGGATCTCGTGCTTCCCGATCGATAATTTGTGACATTTGTGCACAGACCTTTTAAAATTATAGGTCAAATCATCGACAACTGTAATTTGGTGGTTGTGAATTATCTTTGGTTAAAGCTCCTTTAGTTGGGGATCCGAAGAGGAGAGTGAGCATCCATTTTAGGTCCGTAATATTGAATGATTCCCAATATATCGGGTGCACATGGCAAATTCCCGGTCGTTTTGTTGTTATTTGACATTTTCTGTGTTTAAATAAAAAATGCCATATCTCGGAAAGTTATGCAAATTTTGACAATACTTTTTCATATTCATTTGAAGAAGTGTGATATGCACAAATTGTATCAATGGTGTAAGTTGATTTGATTGATATTTTTCGAGAAAAACAATAAAATAGCGTTACAAATTTCATCTAGAGATTTCCGGGCAGAGGAAAAGAATTCGGAAAAAGGAGGGATATATTGAGGAGAGTGGCATCCTTAGCTGCTGATTTAGCTGCTACGTCTGCCGCTTCATTCCCTGGGATTTCTTTATGACCAGGGATCCAAACTAGAGTTTCCATGCATTCAAGTTTATTCAAAACTGCCAGGCGGTTTCTAATTATAAATATCAGGTAGGAATCTATAGATCCAGGACTATTGGAACCTACACTTTCTAGGACGCTTAAGAAATCTGTGAAGATAACTGATTTATCAAAGCGGTGACTGATGATGTAATCTAGAGTAAAAAATATTGCTATGGCTTCAATTGAAAAAATACCAGCAAAGTTAGATAATTTCCACATACGCGTGACTTGTGTATCCGGGCACACTAAGGCACAGCCTGCTGTGGACTTTACATTTTTTGCTTTTTCGAACGCATTCAGAAGGACGAATTGACTGATAATATCGATTTTCTTTTTCCTAATAACCTGATCCAAAAGAGAGAGTAACATGTATGGAAGCGGGTGGTCCAGGTCTGCAAAGGTTTTAATAATATATTTTTTAATCAAGAAAGAGAACCTTTTTTTAAAAGGCGGCTCACAGCACTCTGCCAGCATAACGTTGATGGAAGTGCTGCCTCTGTAGCCAAAGGTTAGCCTTAGTGTTTGGTTGCGAATCTTTTCTATTTGATCAAAATATTTGTGAGACGAGAAATTAAAAACATGAGATCCGTATTCCAGACTGCTTCTTATGAGGCAGTCATAAACCATCCTAAGGATGTTGTGGTCTGCACCCCATCAGGTGCCTCCCAATACTTTTAAGATGTTAACATTTGTCTTATTTTATCGCATAAATAAATGAAATGATATTGAAAGGATAACCTAATGTCTAGAATAATTCCGAGAAATCTGACATGAATCGAGGGCGAGATAATAATGTTGTTTAATGATAAGGTATAGTATATGATGGGTCTGATGTATCTATATTCTGTCTGTTAAAAAATATCAGTTGTTTTTTGTGGGCAGAGCTCAAGACCTGTTTGTCTTAAAAAAACAGCAATGTCGTTGAGACATTTCTGAAGGGATTTGATATATACTGTTGGGTCAGCAGAGCGACAAAGAATAGCAATATGATCAGTGAACTCTATTATAAAGCAATTTCTATTGAATGGACGGTGTATTTTTCTTGTATAAATTGATTAGTTTATTGTACTGAGAATGCAACCCTGAGCGAGTCCAACTGTACTGCGTCTAGGACCCACAAGTTCATTTGTCGGGGAACACCGATCTCTTTGAGATCTTCAGTTAGAATTTGGGGAAAGACACTAGGGAAACGTTTGTTTCAGATTCAGAACATGCCAGACATAATTTCGCCATTTGCAAATCCCGAAGAAATCTCGGATGATAAAATAGCGAGGTTATGAGCACAGGATGTTCTCTTTCTAAAACAAAGTTGAGTAAGGGAATGGATGAGATTATGCTCCACGTACCACGAGAGTCTGTTGTAAATGAGCCTTTTCATCAATTATTTAAGTATTAGAGATAATTTAGCGACAAATAACTCATCAGGAAGCTGAAGTAAAATATCATCAATTTTGTCTGAGCCAGGAGAGGATTTAGTTTTTACTGAAATTAAGGCTATAGAAAGCTCAGCTTCCGTGAGCGGGACCTCTAGGAACTCGTTTTTCTGATAGTTTTCAGGGAAGGCAACGAAGAAGATCGTTGGTGGAAACATCTCCTCAGCCAGAGCATGGAGTTTGTGAACCATCTCTCTATCCCCTGAACAAGATGCATTCGCCGGTTGAGTGTATTTGTTCTTAAAACATTTGATGACTCACCAAACTCTTGAGATCGACGTTGTCCTATCTAGGGTCTCACAGAATTTCCTAAAGTTGTTTCTACGAGCCATGTCTAATGTGCGTCTAGTTTTAGCTTCTATTCTATTTAGATTAATGTAGTTAACTTCATTTCGTCGCCTCCTATAGGCTGCCAAGGCTGTCTTTCTTTCCTCAATTGCAGCGTCACAGTCCCCATCCCACCACGGAGCAGGGATAAATTTTTTCTTTCTAGCTTTAGAGTGAATTAAGTCTTTGTGAGGTCTTGAGGGGGGACTAGCAGCAGTAACTGCTTCATCCACACTTCGAAAGCATACATTGTACTTGGATGAACAATGAATGTATTTGTGAGAAACGTAAGAAGCTATTGGGATGGATATACCTAGACTTGATACCACTGGGAAGTGATCACTTCCTAAAGAGTCATTCCAAACTGCTCATGCGGAGGTACTAAAGAGATTCTGAGACACGAATGTTAGCTCAATCATTGAAGGGGAACTATCTGGTCTAGTACGATAGGTGGTTTCACCTGTGCTAAGGGGAATAAGATTTGTATTATCAAAGGTAGAGAATAGTTCCAAACCATTTCTGCAGTTACGCGAACTTCCCCATAATTAGTTGTGACCATTAAAGTCTCCAGCAATAAAGGATGAGCTAAAATTAAGATTTTGAATAGAATTACATAATTTAGTCCACGTCTTTGATCATATAGAATTATCAGAGGCGGGCACTCTGTGTAGAGAAACAATCAAGAGTCTCAAGATTATTTTCAATGTTAAAGATGGTGACTTTGGAGAATGTGATTCCCCTTCTTATGACAATGACCAAACCAACCCCATTATTACATTGCCTATCTGCTCTGATGATATTGAAGTCTTTGATTTTAAAATTTGAAGTTGTTTTAAAAAATGTTTTTGACTTTCCTCTGTTTTGAGGTGACCCGAGACTAAAAGTTCTACCAAGTTCATCAGAGAATACAGGGTAGCACTGATGATTGGTGATCTGGTTGAGTTTGAATGCGGGGTATGAGCGGGGCCACTAGGGGGGGGGGGGGTGACTTAAAGGGATTGGTGTCAGCTTATGGAAGAGCGGAGAAGTTGAAGGAGTGGAGGATGAGGTGCTCACAGGACCAGTACCATTTTGTTTGTGCAGAGCAAAAGCATTTGGAAAAAGGCTGGGAATTCTGCCATTGTTGTGGAGATGTGAGAACGATGAGTTGGATCCTCTTCGTGTTGATTGCTGTCAGACATTGCTTTTGAATGAACTTCTGCAAGTTTCCATTTAGATTATGATGGGGGTTTCGACATCTCTGTAGCCTTAGCGGTTGGCAGAGTTTGTGAGTAATAAGGTTGTTGAGGTTGTGAGCGGGGGCTTGAATAGGAGGGGGGGGGGGGCGTTGTTAAGTTCTGGGAACATTGAGAAGCTATATGTTGGAGAAGAGTTAGCTTATGGAGAGGTTGAGGGAGCGTATTCAGCTCCCTTGCCGGATCACAGAATCGACATAGTTTTTTGAAAGGCAGTTTGTATTTAGTAGAAAAAACCCGTAACTCGCTCTGAAATAGATATTCCGGGAATTTTTTGTAACAGGGTGAGTGATCCCCGTGACAGTTCGGGCATTTTGAAGCGCTATTCGCGTTAGGAGATGGCTTCGCTTCAGTATGAACCTCCGAGGAACCGCAGCATCTGCAGCGTGCACTAGATCGACAGTGTATGCTAATGTTTCCAAATCTTAAACATTTGATGCACATCTTAGATTCCGGGTTATAGAGGTTAACTGGAAACAAGGCCATATAAATGGAGGTCCTTTCTGAAAGGGCCGTGCCTTCAAAAGTAATCAAACCCAATTTGGAAGGGAGAATCAAGAGGTGGAGAGTCTCAGATGAACCCACTCTCTCAGATCACTCACAGATAGAGTTCGTGTTGGAATCCATTGTACCCGCTGGCCCTAAATGGGCCAGAAATCCAAGAAGAACGGACTGGGATCAGTTTTCGACGGAGCTAAGATGTGCACTTTCAGAGGTTTCCAGGTCAATTCGAGACGTGGATACCCTGGATATGGCAGCCAACACTTTCACGGAAGCCATCAAAGCTACTTATGAAAGAAATTGTCGACCTACAAGAGTCCCAAAGGCTGGGGAGACACACTGGTGGAATGGGAAACTCGAAGAGCTTCGCAGGGAAACCAGAGAGAGGTTCAGACGTGCCAGTAATGGCAAAACGGAGGAACTATGGACCTCATTCACAACGATGAGGGATGAATACAGGGGTGCAATACGTAAGGCAAAGCAAGAGAGCTGGACCAACTTTTGCACACACATCGAGAAGGGAGCTGAGGCGGCTATACTGGATAAGCTGCTTTCTCGATATACGGACGCTATTATCGGCACTTTGAAATTGCCCGGTGGGGACTACTCAGAGTCGAACGGGGACACCTTGGCTCACCTGATCAAGGCACATTTTCCGGGCTTTTCAACGTTTGGAGAAGGGGGGACGGCACCTCAGAGGCAACCAAAGTCGCCTGTGGCCCAACTGGGCCCGCAACGACGGCTTGCCAACGAGATTGTCACCCTTGCCAGGGTCAGGTGGGCCCCGAAGTCCTTCAGCCCTTACAAGTCTCCTGGCCCAGATGGCATATATCCAGTCCTCTTACAGAGGGCTGGAGAGACCATCATAGGGCCGCTAGTGAGACTTGCTAGGGCTAGTCTGACGCTGGAACATGTCCCGGCGGCATGGACGGGTACGAGAGTAGTCTTTATTCCGAGAGCAGGTAGGATCGGTTATAACTGTCAAGGAGGCTTTTTCACAAAGATCAACTCGCCTATAGGGCTCGTCACTAGACGGCGACGGCCCTAGGCGGAGCAGTGAACCTAATTGAAGGACAACTGAAGGAGAAAGGCCTCGCGATTGGAACATTTATAGACATCGAAGGAGCCTTTAACAACACATCTGGAGAGGTGATCCGGGCGGCCATTATCACACACGGTGTGCCTACTGTAGTCGTGGAATGAACGTGCCACATGTTGGCCAACAGGAATCTAACTACGAATAAGGGTGATACCACTTTATGTGAAACCGTTGACTCGGGATGTCCGCAGGGAGGAGTTTCATCGCCCTTGCTGTGGTGCCTAGTAGTGGATGAACTGCTTCATCTACTCTCGAGTCAGGGTCACCACGTGATAGGATATGCGGTCGATATACTAGTTATCGCGCGCGGCCAGTATCTGGATGCGCTCTTCGGAGTAATGCAGCAAGCACTTATGATAGTGGATTCATGGTGTAAGAAAACTGGACTATCGGTCAATCCGAGTAAGACTAAGTATAAGTGGGGAACCACGAGTACACTGAAACTTGGAGGAGAACGACTGGAAATCAAAGAACGAATTAAATACCTAGTAGATCTACACGCGGTGGTCTGGTGGAGCAGGGTCGAGCTGTCCATTGTGAAGTCCCGACTGGAAAGGATCAGGGGACTGATTTTGAGAGGCATCACTGGTGCCTCGAATTCGTCACCCACGATGGCACTGGGGGCACTAATAGGGTTGGAGCTCCTCCATCTCACCATCAAGGTCGTGGCTGCGAAGGCGGCCTGGAGACTAAATTTGGTAAATGACAGAAGGATCTCGACAGCAGTGAAGATCCCAGTCGACATCGCGAGGAGGCCGACCCTGAACATGCCCATGGACAAAATGGCCACTCGCTACCTCTTCGACAAGAAGTATCAATTTAGCCTATCCACGAAGGAGGAATGGGTTAACGGTGACGCACATCTGCCCAGTGATGGAGACACAAGTTTACAAATGGCTCCAGGAACGAGGAGAATGCAGGAGCCGGTGTATATCGTAGAAGGAATGGAATGGGCTTCACAATCGAGTTGGGGTCCTACGCCACAGTTCTACAATCTGAGATTATGGCCATACTCCAGTGCGCCTACAAGGCAAAGGAGTATGACAACAAACGAAACATCCGCATCTGCTTAGACAGCAGGGCTGCTATATTGGCCTTCAATGGAACAACGACCACGTCGCTATTAGTATGGAAGTGCTTTGAGGCACTAAATATGCTAGCGACGGAAAACCGAGTTACTCTGCTATGGATCCCTGGACACAGCGGTATCAAGGGCAATGAGATATCGGACAGGCTAGCCAAACTAGCAACAAGAAGAAATTTTACTGGACCCGAGCCAGTTCTAGGTATTTCCAGTAAGTCAGTCACTGAAGAAATTAACAGTTGGCTGACTGAGAAACATCAGGATGAGTGGGATTTGGTATCTGGTTGCAGACATACCAAAACACTCTTGGGCTCAAAGCTTAACTTTAACCGCGCAAGGGAAATACTCAAGCTCGGGAGAAAAGAGATCATAGTCCAGCAGAAATTTTTATAAGACATGGGAACCTCGTATATCACAGACATAAGATAGGGCTTGCGGAAAGTCCTCTCTGTCGTATGTGCGGAATGGATGATGAGACAACTACTCACATCCTTTGTAACTGCCCTGCGATTGCGGGGAAACATCTAACACTTATTGGCAGTTACTGCATCAGTGAGTCAGAGATATCAGCCAACAGCGTGGCTGCGGTCCTCTCCTTATGGAGAGGGCTTTGGGGTCATGCTTAGGCTCACAAGGGGACACAACGGGATTACCCAAGCGTCAGGGGCTGTTACGGTCTCAACCCAACTAATAATAATAATAATAATAATAATAATAATTAGGTAGGGATGTGGCGAACCCATCGCCCGAGAGCTCCGGCTCTTGCAGTCAGCCACGTTGCATTGGGCTGACTCCCCAATGCGACGAATTATGCGCTTACGTCACCAGTATCGCGCAGTGCCACCCACAATAGGCCTCTCTCGGATGGAGGCCATGGTTCAGTTGGGAGTGGCAATAGGACCGAACCGAGGCGACGACCAGGCAATGGCCCCGGACAAACACGAGAACATCGATTTAAGTGATCGGACCAACTCAGAAGGGACATCCTTACCTGTTGGCAAAGAAGCTCACCGATGCGAAGAGGATTCATGCAGAGGTTACATGAGCGTTGGGTCAATATGCACCCGGAATATGCTTATAAAACGCCTGAGTATTTAAGAGATCAGGTATCCTTTTTGCGCAGAAACGGATATGAAGCTCTTTTTCAGCAAGAAGAAGAGCAACATTCTCCAGAGAACATACCACCCGTTCCAGCAAGACCACCTTTGCAGATAGCCGATAATGCCAACATGAGAAGTAGGAGATCTATCCACCAAAAAGTCTTTCTCAGGATGGACAAATTATCTGAAGCTAATAATGCTCTCCTTGATTTGCTCCCTGAATATGTTAATCTCTGGGATCTGAACTGTGTAGTTTACGAGCAGGCAGTCTCTTTGCTTAGCGACAATAGAAGTGACGATACTTCAGTACGCCTGAGTGAGACTCGCGAGCGTATTGCACAGCTTCAGTTTAAAAT
>CAKNWW010261623.1:0-14277 GCA_932074435.1 Andricus kollari | reverse complement strand
GCTCGCACCTTTTCATTTTCCCAAGGCATCACTAGTGACATAACCAAGATCAATATCTTCTGCGTACATCAGATTAACATATAATTTTTCTAACTTTTTCATTACATCATTGCGGTGCAACGGCGTTTTTGCCATTCGTCTTCGTTGACAAAACGTGTCACACAATTATTTACTAAGAGCGTCAGACTATCGTATAAAAATGTTGCGAATGGTGCATCCGACTGATATTCAGTTAGAAATGGTTCTAAATCCTCAGTTAGTGATAGAAAAAGGCAAGTTTCGCTGGCAAAAGTTTATCTTTTAACCCTTCTGCAACGATGGTAAAGCTGTTACAAGTCGGTGCTTTACTCGTGGCTTGAACGTGTTTCACGTATTTTTTCAAAGGTAGAACTTTTTGTATTCTTCGTGAAACTTTTGAGTTGTCAATCCAACAAACCTGGTAAAACTCCAGTGCAAATTCCAAGGATCCCGTAACCTGCTCTTAAACATTAAACTACACCGCAATAAGCTTTTGTAGGGCATGTCTTGAAAGATCCATGAACCACGTGAAGACCACACGAGCCTGATTCCAGCAGTTGGGGTGAATCAATATTGGGTCGTAGCTCCGAGTTGAACAGATTTGTAAGCTTCCAATCAACGTTAGGACCGTCCATCAACACCTGCAAGATTCTCCGGGTATCGATTTGATTTAGTTCTGTTTTAAGTCCGTCGAGGAGATCAGTCGCTGTTGTATAGTGAAGGAAAACATATGTCAAGTACCAATCACAGACTTGATTTTTATTATTATCCCAGAAATGAACATTCACATCCATTTGACTTTTCTGTGCTATTTTATTTAAAGCCTCGTCGAAGCCCATAACAATATGTTCGAGACTCTTAACTTGGTTCACGAGATTTTTTTGAAAAAATGGAGCAATACCATAAACGGCGCTGTACGCAATCTTGTCCTTATGTAATCTCATATTCTTTGCAACTTGACTGTCCGGTAAGATTCTCGGAAAAAGATTTCCATAAGATTTCCGCTTCCGTCACGGTATCTTTAGTTGCATATAAGACAAGAAAATGTTGTGACAAACGAGTATTAGGCAATACATCTCGCGAACAATTTCCCGCCTATGAAGAAGACACAGAAGACGGTTGTGCTGGAATTACTGATTCAGAAGTAGATGCAGAGGAAAGTTCTTTGAAATATGTAGAACTATGTGACGAATTCATTGAAAATAAGCCTGGAATAAACACTGACTTCTCAGCAAAATCCATTAAATCCGCATGTCTTTTACTTTTAGTATGACTTGTAAGCGCAGTACGACCCATAGATTCAAAAGAAAAATGACCTGTTATATATCGTACATCGAGCATAAAAGGCTTTCTTTTCCTGTTTCACCCATGGAAATTCAGTTATCCAAGCCACTCGGAAGGTTGTCTGGCACTTCATTGTAGAGAACTGGTGAATGAATCTGAAAATTAACATAAAAGGATAATTTATACAGGACAAATACAAAGAATATTAAGCATTATTAATCAAATAATTCAAGTATTGGCCCTCAATAATAAAATCAATTGAGACTATTGACGAAAATTAGGCTTGAGGTTCGAGTGAAAATGAACACTATTCAATTAAAATTACCTCAGACGCTTCGGCACACGTTGGTGGACCTCTTCAGTTATTTATTCTCAAAAAGGTATACAAATACGAATACATAATGCAATTTCGATGTCTTAATTAACTGCGCAGACTCAGATAAAACGACAGTTATGTTTTTTTATAAACATATATTTGGTTAATTATTTTTTGAATTCTAATTCGTAAATAATTCATAGATATAATTTTTAATTTCTTTAGTGTAAGAGATTATTATTATACCATTAAGCCATTTCCCTCTGTTGGAAAGTAGTAGTGTTGGGAAGGAGGTATAGATTTTTTTTTTAGATTGATCTAGAATTTTCGTGTTATTTATTTAAATAACAGGTTCGTTTCGCAACACTGCTCCGACCCACGTTGCTGATCAATCTCTCTAGCGATCACCCCAAGTGAAGAGCTTCACAAGGTTGTTATGTGAGGTTCCTCACTTGGGCCCATTAGTATCGAAGGTCTTTTGTTTGAGGTGTCATTCACTCTACTCACATTCTTTTTATAAATTATTTGTCACCACACTTTTCTGTCCTGGCATACTTCTCGAGCTTCCTTCACGTCCATGCATTTTTTCATGCAAGCTCTCCTGCTTCTGTGGCTTCTTATGTCTTTTCGGATTGAGGTCTCATTCACACATTCTAACCATTCTTTCCGCGGTCTGCCTCTTGGCATAATGCCATTTACTTTACCTTTATACGCTTGTTTCGTTAGACGTTCATCTTTTATTCTTTCAAGATGTCCGAAACATCTTAACTAATTTCTTTTCCATGTGTCAACTATTGTCTCTCTTGCACCACATTCTTTGAGGACTATTTCGTTTCTCACTTTGTCTATCAGTGTTTTCCCGCAGATTGTGCGCAGAGGTTTCATGACAGTCGCGTTAATTTTACGCTTATTCTTTTCTTGACAGGTCCACGTCTCGCTAACGTATAGCAGTCGGTACAAACATAGAATTATGTATTGCCATTTTAGCTATTGTTGATATATTTTTACTTCTGAGAATGGACCCAGTTCTACCGATAACCTTCAGACCCTCGTTTAGGCGCCTATCTAACTCCCCATCTATCTTCCCGTCACTAACGAATATTCTACCTAGATATATGTATGTACTTATTAACTTGATCTAGTTTTTCATCATTTAGGACAATATTGCACATTGTTTTTTCACCTTTTCCTTTAAACACTATGATTTTTGTTTTATTTACGTGTATTTTGAGGCCCATGTTCTTCATGCTTGTATTTAGTTTGCTCAACATTATTTACAAGTCTTTCATTGATCCTGCTACAATATATCAACCTTGTCATCTGCTAAAGCTAACCCCCTTACCCTCATTGTCTCGAGATCTACACCTTCTTCATCGAAGAGGGCCATTCTTAGACACTTGTCCATAAATATGATAAATAGCCATGAGGACATAACGCATCCTTTTTTAACGCCTTGCATAATATCGAACCAGTATCTCAGTTTCCCATTAACCCTTACACTCGCTTTGCTACCTGCATATATTTTTTTTATCGCTTGTAGGAGCCATCCATTGACTCCGTACTCTTTGAGGACTTCCCAAAGTTTACTTCTATCTACCTTGTCAAATGCCTTTTCTAGGTAAACAAATGCACAAAAAACTTTCTTTCCTACTTTCAAACTTTTTTCTGTGATCTGTCTTAAGCTGAATATTTGATCCGTACATGATCTTCATGGCATAAATCCATTTTGGACTTCCCATATATTTTCTACTGTTATTTTCATTACCCTGCGGATAAGTATTTTTGACTATATTTTACTTACGGCACTTAATAATCTGATACCTCTGTAATTATTGCAGATGCTTTTATCTTCTTTCCTTTTGTATATTGGTAGGATAATCGCTTTTCTCCACTCGCCTGGGACTTCCCTCGTCTCGATACATAAATTTATCACTTCGCACAGCCTGTGAGGTATAAGTTCGCCACCGTATTTAAGCATTTGAGCGTTAATACTGTATACGCCAGCAGCTTTACCGTTTTTTAAGTTCTTAATTATATCACTAACTTCAGTGACACAGACTTTCTTAATTGGGTTTTCTAATTCATTATGTTCTATGTCGCAGTTATTTTGCCCTGTATCTTCACCTCCTAATAATTCTTTAAAAGATTCTTTTAAAGCGTCTAATATCCCGTCTGTATCATATAGTATTTCACCTTTGCTGTTTCTCGTGCTCACAAACTCTGTACTTTCACTTTCCTTTATCCCTTTAAATAATAGTTACTTGTTTCCTTGAAAGTCGCTATATATTTTCTTCTCTTCTTCTGTTCTGATTTTATCTTTGCTCTCCTTGACTAGTCGTTTAACTTTTCTATTGTTGTGTCTGTAATCATTTTTGAGCCTATTTCGCTCCTCATAGCTAAGACCTGTGATGTTCAACGTTCTCTTGTACGCTTCTTCCTTTTCTTGTCGGGCTGCCTCAATTTCATCGTTCCACCATGCATCGCCAGACTTTCTTCCTACAACCGCCGTACCACACATTTCAGTCGCAGTTTTAACAATGATATCCCGTATTATAGTCCATGCGCCTTCTATACCTTTATTGCATATGAGTGCTTCCCAAGTTGCCCTATCTATGCGTTCGTTTAACTTATTCTGAAATTCTATTCGCATTTCCGGTTTCTGTAAATTTTCAATCTTGATTCGCGTTTGTTTGGTTTGTTTGGTTCTCTTTCTTCTCCATCGCCCTCCTAAGTTTATTTTGGAGACTAGAAGGTAATGGTCAGTATTACATTCAGAGCCCCCCATGACCCTTGTATCTGTTACCAGTTCTCTTACTCTTTCATCCGCAATAATGAAGTCAATTATACTGTGGTTATTTCCTTTATGCCAGGTGTACATGTGGATCATTTTATGTCTTTTTGTTCACTCACTTTATGTTCTAATTCGTAAATAATTCTTAGATATCATTTTTAATATCTTTAGTATAAGAGATTAATCGTTACAAATTGATTACAAAAAACTAGCTTCAATTTTTTGTTATAAAAATCTAATTATAATTAAATGTGTTTATAAGGTACTTAATGTAAAATACGCCTAGTATTAAAATAAATAAATTTTATAATTAACCAAAGATCTTTATAATAATAACAACGGTGATTCTAACTTACTCTATGCATATAATTAAGACATGAAAATTATATTATATTTCCCAAATGTCTACAAAAAATTTCAAAATAAATATCTAAAGAGGGCCGCCAATCGTGTGTTGAAACGTTTAAAGCCATTATAATCTAATTGCTATTATTTTTACTGAACCCTAAAGTATAATATTCACCAATAATCTCAAGCGATCAACAAAATAAAGTAGTTCAGAAAAAATAAAAAATTCGAGAATTATGAAACGGTTCAAATTAAAAAGTTCTTGCTGAACAAAGCAGCATTTCATAATAATTATTATATATCTTAGATTATTGCAATTTGTTTAGAGCTCAAACACTGATTTTAGTTGTTATAAAATTTAAGACATTTTTTATATAATTTCTGAATACTTTTTTTTCATCATATTTATTACAAGTCCTATATTGATGCGAGGATATACATGACAATAATGACAAACCATCACTGAGAATCTACACTCATCAACCCCAAGCTTTCACGTGCCTAACCTCAACATTTAAATGCATTTTCTATGATTTCAAATCTTTCACTTTATTTTTCAAAACCAATCGCCAAACATCTAAAAATAGCTTTAAAAATTTGCAACATATTCCGTCTTTTTTAATCATTGAACCACCATAAGAAAATATTTTATCAACAACCCTCAGACAAACTTCGGTTTGCATTAAATAGAGTGTTGAATCATGTTCAACAGTCATGTTAGTAGAAACAAAATGAACACATAATTATAACACTAACATAATATATGTATTGAAGAATACAAAGTCAAAAACTTACCAAATTATAAATTAAACATCCAAAGATCCAAATATTCGAAGCGGCACCAGCCGGCACTACGAGGACGCGCACATTCCACTTTATTATTTTTGTGAAGTGTGAAGTTCTCTTCATTGATTTTAACCAGATGGGCGAGTTGCGAGTCGATCGTTTCGATACACTAACCTTATTTACCTTTTTTTCGCACACTTTTGAATTTCACCATTGTGATTGCCGGTTGGAATTTGTATTCCCGATTAATTCCCGGTTTTATATTAACTCCTGGCTAATTCCCGGTTAGTAGACACCCTGATTATTTGTAAGGGGGTGATTGTTTATAAGGGGCAGATTTCCCAGAGGGCCTTGATTTTCTTCAAGGGGTAGGTTTTTCAAATGGGGTTGCATATTTCTCACAAGGCTTTCTTTTTGTTCAAGGGATGGCTTTCCGGTAGGGTGCTGGTTCTTTACAGGTAGAGGGTTACCCAAAGAGTCTTGATTTCCCATAGGGGTAGGTTCTTTTGAAGGGGTGGCCATGTTTACAGCAGGACTTGAATTCTTGTAGGCGGAAAGGGGTTTGCTCGAAGAGAAGTCCGTGCCGTGGAAAATATGTCCAGGATGGGGATACTCCTGTTGATTGAACTCCTAGTTCAGATATCGACGCAAGTGTGTAGATTCACAAAGGGAGGGATTCCCGCAGGGGCTTGATTTTGTCCAAGGGGTAGGTTTCCCACAGAGGGTAGATTTGTCAAAAAGTGCGTGTTCTGGAAAATATTTCCAAGGTGGAGATACTCCTTTTGGTTAAACTCTAGATTCAGGGACCGAAGAGTCCATGTCGAAGTACTTTGAAGCATGGGCGCCAATGGGTGCTTATGCACCCCCAGAAGCGAGAGTAATTTTTTCGACGAGAATTATGCGTACTCTAAGTGAAGGGGGCATTGATTATAAGGGGAGTGTTTGGAGCAAAAGATGGGATGAAAAGTGTGTTAACTTTTCTCTCAGGCCCTACGTTGGGCGTCAATTTGAGGTCAGTCTGTGGGTTGAGACTTATTCAAAAATATTTTAATGAATGGCAAAGGAAAATTAATTTACAAAAGGAAAAACATCAAAATTAAAGTGAAAGGATTATATTTAATACTATTTACATTGGAATTTCACGTCTTATTCTAGACCAGGCTCGTTATGTACTTCCTCTTTTTAATTCGTCGGTGTGCCGCACAGTGGTATAAAATAAAAAAAGAGGTTTAAAATAACTTGTAGAGGGCAATTCTTGACTGATTTTGAATTTTTTTTCTCGAAAAAATTTAACATTCAGTTTTGAAGAGATTTATGTAGCCTGATTTTAAACTGCTTGCTTGTTTAAACATTTATGTTAACGCAAATAGGGGTGTTTGAAAGCTAAGAAAATTATTATCTGGTAAAGTTAATTGTTATAAATTAAATTAACAAATAGTCTACATTATGTATTTTTCGTTTTCGAAGTACATTTTTGCATTGGAATTGCCTGCTTTTAATAACAAAATGATACTCGATCATGAAAATTTGTAATCCGATATTTTTTATTAATTTTATAAACACATTATATGAACAAATGCCCAGTGTTGAGAATTTATAGGCAGAGAGAAATAGTTTTACTCTCAATTTTGTTAAAATTATGTTGTCAGTGATGTTTAATGATGAAAATTTTATCCGATATTTTTTATTCATTATATAAACAAATTACATAAACAAGTGCCCAGTGTGGACATTTAAAGACAGAGAGAAATAATCTTTTCTTTTATTTTGTTAAAATTATGTTGTCAGTGATGTTTGATGATGAAGATTTGTAATACAATATTTTCTAATTATTTTATAAACAAATTCTATAAACAAATGCCCAGTGTGAATGTATAGAGGCAGAAAACATTCGCTTTTTCGCTCTAGTTCCACAACTATTCTTCTTATAATCTGTTTATAGAACTAAAAAAGAATATCAAATGGCAAATTTTCATGAGTAAAAAACACTGTAAGCGCCTACATTCCGCATTTGTTTATAGAATTGGTTTACAAAATTAAAAAAAGAATATCGCATCACAAAATTTCATGAATAAACATCTTTAACGACATAATTTCAAAAGATTAAGGGAAAAGGCGAATTTTTTCTGCCTTTGAACGTCAACACTAGGAATTTGTTTGTAGAATTTGTTAACAAATTATTAAACAATATGAGATGAGCAATTTTCATCACTGACTATCACTGATTACATCATTTAAGGAAAATTAAATGAAAAAACTATTTCTCTCTGACTTCAAATATCCACCCTGGGCATTGGTTTATATAATTTGTTTATAAAATCAATACAAAATTTCGGATTACAAATTTTCATCATTAAACGTCACTGAACACAAAAATTTAACAAGATTAGGAGTAAAGCCTATTTCTCTCTGCCTTTAAATGTCTACACTGGGCATTTGTTTATAAAATAATATAAAAAATATCGAATTACAAATTTTTATCATAAAACATCACTG
This sequence comes from Andricus kollari, assembly GCA_932074435.1. Lineage (NCBI taxonomy): Eukaryota > Metazoa > Arthropoda > Insecta > Hymenoptera > Cynipidae > Andricus > Andricus kollari. The sequence continues at coordinate 6,238 of CAKNWW010261623.1, read as the reverse complement.
AAAACATAATTTTAACAAAATTAAGCGAAAAGACTATTTCTCTCTGCCTCTAAATGTCCACACTAAGCATTTGTTTATAAAATTCATGAACAAATTTGCACCATTAAACATCACTGAAAACATAATTTAAAGAGAATTAGGATAAAAACTATTTCTCTCTGCCTTCAAATATCCACACTAAGCAGTTGCTTATAAAATTAATAAAAAATACCGGATGACAAATTTTCATGATCGAGTATCTTTTTGTCAGTAAAAGTAAGTGATTCGAACGCAAAAATGTATATTCTGAAAACGAAAAATCCATAATGTAGATTATTTGTTAACTTACTTTATTTATAACAATTACCTTTACCAGATAATAATTTTTGTAGCTTTCAAATATTCCTGCGCATCTAGCCCAGCGATGCGGAACACAGGAAGAAATGTTTAAACAGACAAAAGTTAAAAATCAGGCCACATAAATCTCTTAAAAACTAAATGCTTAATTTTTTCCAAAAAACAATCCAAAATCGGTCAAGAATTGCATTCTACAAGTAATTTTGAACCTTGTTTTTTTATTACATCCCACTGTGTGCTGGTGCCGTGGCCCAGTGGCAGCCAGCCTACCCGGGACGCTAAGCTGTTGAGGCGCTCGTGTGTACACCTAAATATACACACACACTAGACACTAAGCTGTTGAGGCGCTGGTGTGTACACTCACACTCCCAACATCACATTTGAACAACAAAAGATCAACAGCCAGGAATGGAAATTAGGAACAATAAAAGAATATTTAAAAATAGGAGTTAAAAGAGAACAAATACATTAGTAGACATTTTTCATGAATTAAAAGAGCGAAGAAAGGATGAAAAGGAAAAATGTCATGAAATAAAAATTTCAAATAAATCATCAACGCAAATCATTTGCGATATCACTTATTTAGAGACTTTGGCAACAGTACGGATTTCAACAAATAAATTAACTAAGGTACAATTCAATTTATAAAAATCCTTATAAACTTGAATTGTACGTCTTTAAAATAACAAGCGTCCGTAGCTGCGAAAATGTAAGTTTACTGACTTTCAGAAATGAGCGGAATGACTAATGACGGGTAACTGAATTATTGGAAGCAGTACCGTCGAGGAACACCGATCGGGCATGAGAAATGCAATTTTGCAAAATACGACCAAATGGTCGCCCACAGGAGTTCGATGGCCGAAAGCAGTGCCTCTCCCACCCACTAAATCAGAGTCTACGAAAATAATTCAAACATATTAAAAAATCAGTCTTTAAGTTGACAGCGCATCGGATACAACGTAAAGATTCCGTCGCTACTATTTTCAAGGTAGTTTTTCTCTGCAACTTTTTTATTTGTTAAATTCTCCGTTCAGACGTTAAATTAAACTCGGAAAAATTGAAAAGAAGTAGTCAGTTTAATCCGGGAAACGATACAAGTTTTCCCATCCTTCTTATTCACTAATATTCCGTCCTGACTAAAGATAAATAAAAACGGATAAATAAATAGAACGTGTGAGTTTAGAGTCTTTTCTGATAATAAAAATTTCATTTGACGCAGGAATCAAGTACTCCCAGTGCTCGGGACGAACGCCTGTGGGTAGATTAATATCCGGGAAACGGGTATTATCCGAGTTCTTGCAGCAATTGGTAATGTGCCAGCATTATTACACACGGACACACACACACACACACACACGGACACACACACACACGCGCGGACACACACACACACACACGCACGCGCGACCGATTTATTCCCTGTATTCCTTTAATATGTGCTGTTCGATAATATACATGTATGTATAATATACATGTGTATAATATATATGTATATATATATAGATATACATATATTCGGTTTCGATGCACCTAGGTGAGGTATCTCTAACGGTGACTCTGGGATACCGGGTGACATCTCAGAGTATGCAACCTTATCCTTGCATGCGGGGCTCTATAAGGATGGACGAACTCTTTTCCCTAGCTGCTCGTGGGAACAGCAATGATAACACCAAACATAGTTGTAGTAAGTGCGGTTACAAACAATAGAACGCGCACGGCTCCCGACAATGGGTCGGACAACAATGCCGACTATCCTAGAGATGGGGGAGTCAATCAAGACAAAGTCAATGTGATGGACCGGCAGAATCTCATTACTTTTAAGTGGACGGATCGACTCAGGGACGACCTGCTGGAATGATATGATCAGGGAGCCGACCGAAACGAAACAAAATGCTTTCGTGATTTTTGTTCTGTTTCTATACTGCATCTTCAGTAAATATTATAAGTGAGACGTGTAAAATATGACGTTATAACCATTTCTTTTTTGATTTTGTTCCCACCTTTCAGAACGTAACGAAAATGAAATGAAAAATTCGGTAAATTTTTGGATAACGTAACGTAACGGAACAAAAGTTTCGGACAGGTCCCTGGCTATGGTACCAGTATGGCCCATGAACGAAAATGTTACATGGCGCGACTGCATACTCTGTGGTGCGAGAAATACCAAGAGCTCTTCGCACTGTGAGGAAGGGGTTATATAAGCGGAGCCCCTACTTAACCGCAGCTAGAACAAGCCGATAACAGAAAGAGAGGTGGCACTGAGACCAACCGCGAGCAGGCATCCAACAGAGGAAGAGAGATGCTTCAAGACCCGGAGAAACATCAACATTCAGGTTTCTCACCTACCCAAAGATCTGGCTAAACTGGAGGACGAGCTTCTTGGAGATTTTTCGGAAGAATCCGACCTCTGGACTATCAATTGTAGTGCGTATAATGCAGCGAGAGCTTTGGCCGATGCAAACCGTAAAACGAAAACAACGGTTCATCATAAGACCAAAAGAAGAATGCATCAACTCAGCACAAAGATAGGCTGGGCAAGGTAGTACGCGTTCTGCATTCAGTGTGTCATTTACTACATAACATCTCGCAGGACTTTCACTGACAAGGTTAGACAGTTCGCGCGCGAACTGCAGATCCGTCATGACACACTCAACAAGTCAAAGCTACTGACCATCAGGCAGCATATTGTTGACAGAATATGAGTACTATCTAACACTAGGAGAAGTCTAGAGTGGAGAGAGAGGTGGGTCAGAGAAAATCAACAGTTTTTGTCTGACCCATCTCGACTCTTTCAAGACCCTCCAGTTACTGTCGACCACCCGCCCACACCAGAGGAGGTCGAGGCATTTTGGAGAGAAGTCTACGAAGTCCAGCATCCACTGAAAGAACACTCGAAGAAAATAAATAACTTCAAGGAGCTGTGCAGTGCCCTCACAGCACCTGAGGAGGAATGCCCACCTATCACTACCGAGGAGGTGAAAAAAGTATTAAGAGGCATAAAGAACTATTCCACTCCGGGACCAAATGGTTGAAGACCTTCTGGTGGAAGAAGTATCCTTCAACCCACCAACATGCGGCCCGCATTTTTACCTCATATCTAAAGTTGGAAGAGCTTATTCCGGAGTGGTTAGTGGAAGGGCGCACAGTGCTCCTGCCGAAGACGGGCAACTTAGCTGACCCTAAGAATTACAGGCCAATAACTTGTCTGAACACACTGTATAAGATCATCACAGCTATCCTAAATGATAGGGTTGTTCGGACAATCGGACCTGTGTGGCGAGAGATGTAGGAACAACGCAACTCAAAGAAAGGCATCGCAGGATGCCGGGAGAACCTGCTCATCGATAGATGTGTCTGTTAAATCGTAGCATTCTATCAGCGTTACCTATCGATGGCCTGGATTGATTATCGGAAAGCACTCGATTCGACCTCCCACAGACTTATCATCTGCCTGTTGGAACGCTTAAAGCTTCATCCACACATCGTGAGGTACTTAGAGAGACTAATGTAGCTTTGGAAAACCAGACTTACTATTTCATCTGGAAAACATCGGGTGATCACTAACCGCGTCACCTTTCAGAGAGGTGTGTTTCAGAGCGACACAATGAGCCCTCTCCTCTTTCGCCTCACCTTATTGCCACTATTTCTCGCACTTCGCCAATCCGAAGGGTACCTCTTTAGCAAACCTGGAAATCGAAAGCATAAGGTCACTCATGTATTGTACATGGATGATCTTAAAATCTATGACAAACATAAATAGAAACTACATCTAGCTGTAGAAATTGTCAAAGAGTAGACACGAGAGAATGTAGTGGAGTTCGGGTTAGAGAAATGCGCCAAGGTTTATTTGAAAAAAGGAAAACTTAATGGTATCCCCGAAGGCCCGGATCTCGTCGACAGAAGCGCTATACGACGCCTTGGCGCTGGAAAGACCTATACATACCTGGACGTGCCACGGAGCCACATTCAGGACGTGACATCTATAAAGGACACTCTCCGATGCATATAGAAACGTCTCATTCAACGGATATGGTCCTCCAAAACGTCGGCGAGGAACAAAGTATCTGCGACGAACATGCTTGCCGTCCCAGTCCTATTCATTTGGAGTAGTTCCATAGACGAAGGACGAGCTGGAGTAGTTCCATGGACGAAGTACGAGCTCAGATCCCTCGATATCGGGTCCCGAAAGGTTATGCACATGAACAAAAGCATGCACCTAAAATCTTCTGTTCCGCGAATTTACATCTCACGTCGTCAAGGTGGTCGCAGAATACTAAATCTTGAATGTCTTCACAACAGGATTATTCTGGGTACAGCATATATAGTCGCAAATGGACAAGACCCTCTTCTTAAAATGGTCAGGAAACACGAAGAAGTGGGCAAAGGGGCGTTTCAGTACAAAGCAGCGGAGGAGGCTGCTGAAACACTCTGCCTTGATTTCAATATCAGGGGTAAGCAAAATGCATCAAATCCTATCCATCTCGAGTGCTCACTCCTGAAGGCCCGAATTAAGAAAGCACAGGAGAAAAATTTCCGCGAACAGCTCCTCGGCAAAAGGGTGCACGGCATCTTCCACAGAAATATGGAGGATCAGTCGATGTCGTATGAGCTAAAATTTGCTTTCCTTAAATCACCCACATTGAAGTCGGGCACGGAGGGTTTCATTTTAGCATGTGAAGACGGTGTCATTTCCACTCTAGCATTCCGTCGCCACATTTTGAGCAAACACATTCCCTATGATAGCTGCAGAGCGTGCCATGCACACCCCGAGCATCTAGGACACATACTATCTACTTGTCCAACTCATGCGGGAACGACCTACATCCAAAGGCGCAATGCGGCACTAAGAGTACTTTATTACCATCTCTGTCGCTCTTACGGCACTGGTATCATAGCACTCCAGCAGGTCGTCCATGAGTTGATTCGTCCACTTGAAAGTAATGAGATTCTGCCAGTCCATCGCATTGACTCCGTCTAGCTAGGGAAAAGGGTTCGTCCATCCTTGTAGAGCCCCGCATGCAAGGATAAGGCTGAATACTCTGAGAAGTCGCCCGGTATCCCAGAGTCACCGTTTGAGACACTTCACTCAGGTGCCGTTCACAAGCATCTTCTACGACAGATTTGGTCTTCCAATCTGTCAGCGTTGAACAAGATATGTGCGACTAACATGCTTGCCGTCCCGGTTCTACTCTACTCGTTTGGGTTGGTTCAATGGACGAAGAACGAACTTAAGGCCCTTGATGTCACCACACGTAAGATCATGCATATGCATAAAAGCTTGCATATCAATTCGTCAGTTCCGCGATTATACATTTCACGCCGTCAAGGCGGACGCGGACTTCTGAATCTCCAGTGTCATCATAACCGAATTGTTCTGAGTACAGCTTATATTGTAGCCAATGGCAGAGATCCTCTCCTAAAAATGTTCAGGAACCACGAGATGATTGGCAAAGGAGCGTTCCTTTACAAAGCCGCGGAGCAAGCGGTCGAGACCCTTGGCCTGAATTTTAACATCAGAAGTGAGGAAAGTGCATTACTTCATCTAGATGCTTCACTTCTGAAAGCCGAAGTGAAGAAAGCAGAAGTTCAAAAATTCCATCAAGAGCTACTCCACAAGAATATGCACGGAAATTTTAGCAGAAATGTAGAAAAACAGTCCTTGTCGAAGGAGCAAACTTTTGCTTTCCTCAGATCATCAGGGCTTAATTCAGGTACAGATGGTTTCATTTTCGCATGCCAGGACGGTGTCATTTCCACCTTAGCATACCGTGACCGTATTTTATGTCAAGAAGTTCCGAGCGATAGGTGCAGAGCATGTCATGCACACGCTGAGTACCTGGAACACATTCTATCGGGGTGTCCCACCCACGCAGGAACAACGTACATCTACAGACATAATGCA
>CAKNWW010261619.1:0-12048 GCA_932074435.1 Andricus kollari | reverse complement strand
GGGGGGGGGGGGGTTATATTTACCCTGACTGTATTCCACAAGAAACACTCACGCAACTGTTATGATTTCGGGAACCGAACTTCTCCACATAATTGGATGAGGGGCTTAAGGGGTTATGGTATATGGGGTAACGCAGTGAAGGGGTTTTGAGATAATGGTGTTGTGAGATTTTGGGGTTATAGAGTTACTTGCCCATGACTATTTTCCACAAGAAAAACTCACGAAATAGTACTGTTTTCCCGAAACAGATTTTTATGCTAAATAAAGAGGAGAGGGAGGGGAGGGGTGAAAGTGGTATGGGGTAAATGATCTTATCGGTTTAAGGAATTTTTCGGGTGTTTTTTGAGTTTATGTCAAAATCCTGACGTGTGGAGGTAAAACGGGCTGCGCATTCGGTTTCAGCGGGAAAAAATACATGGGAATATCATATTGGCATCCAAGACTCAAAACAAAAAATTTTTTTTGTGGGCCACTGTGTAATTAAACAGATATGGGTAATAGGAAAAAGAAGGTTAAAAAAGACTGGAGAAGGAGTATATGGTCATCTGATACGCTGGTATGGCCGGTATCAGGTTACGGAGGGAAGATATAGGGATGGAAGCAAAGGAAAGAGATTAAGAGTTTACAAGAAAGGTATATAAGGTGGACTCTAGGCGAAGACTGGAGGACGCCTGGATATATGGTGATAGAAGAAGTGCAAAGGGATCAATTGTGTACTAGAGCAGGAAGAGGGCATGACAATTTGAGACGAAGCTAAGGGAGGGAAAGGGGAGGTGAGTTAGCGAAAAAGGGTTTGAAAGATGTAGAAGAAAGGAGAGATAGGGCGGTAGAACCACCAAGATGGGTATAAAAAAGAAGGGAGTTCTTTAATGCTAGAGATATAGGAAAGTGGAACGGAGTGAGTTATGAAGAATTGGTGAGAAGGGACAGGGAAAGGCAATTAATGGAAAGAGGGGGGATGATTGAGGAATCAAAATGTAATAAATGATATAAGATGATAAAAAAGGAAGGAGTACCAAAGTATTTAGAAAAGGGATGGAGAGAGAGAAGATGGATCCGAATAGCAAAATTTGGATTGGGAAATGTGGTAAGGGAAGGGGTGTATTGAGAAGAGGAAGAGAACAGAGAGTGTAGAATATGTGAATGCGAGGAGGAAACATGGGAGAATATATGGGAAGGATGTAGGAGAGGAATGGAAGATAATGGAAGCTGGCAACAGAATGTGGTAAGGATTCTAGGGGAGGATGGAATAGGAGAGGAGTGGATCAAGGATTTGGAGTGGGCTAGAGGGGCGAATGAGAAGGAATGAAATAATGAATATGGAAAAATGGCAAAATTGAAGTAGAAGAGAAGTGAAAGAAAAAGGAAACGGAAGTCGCTTAGATTAGAAGCGTAAAGATCTGTAAGTAATGGTAATGATTATGTAATAGTGTACGTACATTAAGATGCGGATGCGCTCTCGCTCGCTCACTCATGCGTAGTTGCACTATCTTTAATATAGAAGTAAAGATCTAGGTATAAGAATTAATGTAAATAGTTGTAAATATTTGTAAATAGTAAGGATAAGATGATATAAAGTATGCAGATGTAGATGGTGTATGAAATGAAGGTCATGTAAACCCTAAGTAGAAACATTATGAATAAAGAAGAAGAAATATTAAAATTTTTAATTTGGCAAAGTGATAATTTTGCTATTCATTCTTTGGCCACTTGACAAGATTTGAATTTGTGAAAAATTTTGTAAAGAACCCACTTTTAGAATGGTTAAATTTCAAATTAGGCAAAATTTCAAATAAATTGGCAAAAAGCCCTATTTTGGAATATTGGGATTTTAAGTTTCATAAACAGGATAATTTTAACATTTATTTTTTAGTTACTTGATAAATTGAGAATTTATAAATAAATTTGCAAAGAATCCATTTTTGGAATATTATAATTTCAAAGGGCATAGCAGGATAAACATGTATGTGCCTCCACCATATGGATCTGGTTGAGATTTTCACAGTAAGTTGGCACTCATGTAAGACTTAATTTCCGAAAAGATTATATTTGATAAATAATTTTTAGGGTAGTTATGGGGGTTATAAGGTAATTAAAAAATTAGTTTTTCTCAAGAATGGCTGGACAGATTTTGATAAGCAAAAATACGTCTGGGACTCAGTGCGAGAATGTTGTAGAAAAATTGCCAGGATTATTTCTAAAAAAATACGGGTCAAAACAAATTTCAAAAGTAAAATTTTTTTGATATGGGATGCATTTGAGGAACTATGACCATCTTTCATCTAAAAAATCTCTAAACACTATAAAATAACATATCCGAGTCTCAAAACGATCGGAGGGGTAGTACATAGTTTAATATGAGACAGATCTGGAGCGCGTCACGTACGGTCTGCGACGCGCTGTACAGTGCCTCGCTCCGTACGTTACAGCAGCTTTAGACACATTGTTTGACTCGGAATACTTGAATAAATGGTCAACTTTTTATTTAAATCCTTCAAATTCGAAAAAGGGTGTTCATTCAGTACAGGGACATTAATTATTCATTTTTTACAGAATCGCATAACTTCCCAGTCCAAGTCATTCATTCTAAAGGTGTCAATTGGGAAACTGAATACGAACGAACGGATGCGTGTAGTGTACGGTAGCATTCAATATCTTAACGTTAACAGCTCCTACGATCTTCACTTGTTTCCTTCGATACATTCATTTTTTCCTACAGTCAGTTGTTTTTCCTTTATTAGCAGCAAATGAAAGCACATACGCGTAGTGTACGGTATCATTCAACTTCACGTAAATAGTTCCAACGATCTTCACTTGTTTCCTTCGCTAAATTTATTTGTTCCTACATTCAGTTGTTTTTCTTTATTAGCTGCAAATAAAAGCGCATACGTGTAGTATGCGCTTTCTATATTAGGTAATTAGGTACTTAAAATTAAAGAAAGAATCAAGTATTAACCTCTTAAGTAGGTTACATTAAATGTCAATATTTAGAAAAAAAATTATGTTTACGCGCGAGAATTTTGTTTAATGCGTGCGCTTATATGAGTCGGCAGTGGGGGCAAAACAAGTAGGAGAAGTCGCGATATCTGGTAGTGCGATAAATGGGAGGGTACTGTATTGTAATTTCGAATTTGGTAAAAAGGGTAATTTTTAAATTTATGCATTTCATCACTTGATAAATTTAGAATTATGAAATAAATTTTCAAAGAATCCAATTTTTAGAATATGTATAGTGATGCTGAAATTTATTTATTTTTTCAATTGTTAAATGTATTATTCCGAAATAAATTTGCAGAGAACCAAATTTTAAAATATTAGGCTTTAACAGTTGGTAAAGTGGTTAATTTTGATATTTATTTTGTGGCCACTTAATAAATTTTGAATTTGCAAAGAACCCACTTCTGGAATTGTGAAATTTCAAATTATGCAAAGTTGGAATTTATTTTTTGGCTAATTGATAAATCTTTAATTTTGAAATAAATTTGAAAAGAGAGAAACAGTCACAGGCGACTGTCACATATATCATATGTTCTGTATTTGTTCTTGTCGTCGCAGTCGTCGGGACTTCTCTATTTTCAGCTCATCTGAAAACTTTTTAATGCAGTAAGTCGAGAAATTCTTGTTGATATTCATAAAGTCTGATGTTTCAGAATGCGTGGTAAGCTCCGCGAATATTTTGTCAGTGTCACAGTTCTGCGTAAAAAATATTTTTATAATATAATTAAATAAAAAATTATAATATAATTTTGAAATCCGTCTGCTCTCGGAGTGTCTCCGAGGATTTCTCCGTTCCAGAAAATTCATATTTTCACACACAAAATATTAGTTTCCGCAGCATGCAAGGGACTTTCTGCGGGTTATATTAACCCCAGGATGACGTACAATCCCAAATATTAGGTCAGTTTTCTTTATTTTATTCTTAAAGTCAATTGGTGAATTATATATGGAAGAAGAGCACTACATAGCAAAAAAAAATCAAAGTCCGATTAACCAATACCCTTAATCCAGAAAATATAGAAAGGGCCAGTTCTCGGTAGTATATTAAGGGGTTTGTTAGTTTATGACACACCTTCTTCATGAGCACACCATTTATTCACAAGAAGCATACATTTCGTGTGAGTATTGCCGAGACGAGAGCGGTTCGTTTGTACCGTCTGCGCATACTCAGTAGAAATCCGTGACGACTTCGAATTTTCCAGTGATAATTACTGTGTTTTGAAGAATCTTAATTACATTAGTTTTAAAGGCTGTACCGAAATGGAGAAGAGTAATTTTCTACCAGAGCGCATAATGCTCAATGTCTAAGGACTCCTCTATCATCTATGTTGGATTTCGCTAAGGAACTATTCTTTAAAGTGAGCAGATGGGCTCTGTCAGTAACTCAGAAAATCCTTTTTAAATTGTATTAGAACTCACCATCTCCAGTAAATTCCATTATCGTAAATCATACTTCCTTCCTTTTTCTGTTCCTACATATTAGTCTGTCTGATCTAAAACCTCAAACTTACATATCCTATCTGATCTAAAATCTGAAATTGAAATATTCTTACTGGAAATTTTATTTCCTAAATTTACTTTACATGTCTCGCGAGCATGCTAATATTATTCAGGACCTTCAATACAGGTGTTCTTATTACTACTTATATTTACAGAGGCCGACAGCCTTACATTATGTGACTCGTCTTGTGTTAGGACCAAATACAGTAAAAACTCGCCTTTTTCCAGACTTTGAAACGAAACGATTGGACACGATTCTTTTATTTATAAGCTGGAGGGGGCCCCACCCTCGCCGCGAGTGGTTAGTTTATTTTTATCCACGACGTTCATTGGCTTCCCCGTTCTTGTATCGATGCGCCGCCGGTGGCTACTTTTTCAAGCGAATAGCGCGGGTGATTTGAAATCAATAATGAATACTATCAATGATAATACAAATAAATACACCCGAAATTCCTAGAACTGCTGGATATCCGGCTCATTGCGCAGTTAGAAAAGTCGCGGTCCGTTAGTCTTTGTTGGCGTTATTGTTTTTGTTACTGTACGACAATTTGCCAACTAAAAATCAATCAAAATAGAGAATCAAAAAACAACGCAAATATTTCGCGGAATAGTCAGTTTTGTGGCTTGACGTCGATAGGTGGAAATGCCAGCCGTCAGGAATGGTACTGCAATTGCATACGACATTTTGGAGAAAATCTCCGAAACGTGAAGGTAAGTTATAAAGGTCTGCATAGTAATCTTCTTTTCAAGTGTAGAATGCATTTGCGCAATTCTGTTTTTTGATCCTTTTATCGGTTGAGGAGCTTTCAGTTTCACGAAATACAAGCACCGGTCCGAAATTTGAGGTTAGAGTACCATTAACCTGACATTTAGGATATTTTATTTTATTTCGTGAAACTGAAAGGTCATGAATCGACAAAAGAATGGAACATGACTGAGAAAATAGATTCTACACTTGAGAAATATTACTATTTGTACATTTATGACTTCTACGTTTATAATATTTTCTCGAAAACGTCGTGAGACGTATTCCCAGGACGTCGTGAAACAATTACCCAATTCAAGGTTTCCCGCTTTTCGGGCCTCTTTTTTCATTTGTCAGTCACAGACCCGGAGGAGAATATACCGGGACCGTGGTGGGAGTTTCCGCAAGTGCCCAAATGGAAATAACCGTCTACCGCCAACGGGAAATAAAGGCGTGGCGGAAATAAGAGATTTAGAAATATGTGAGTTTCTAATGTAATAACGTCGAGCAATAAATATCACCATGAACAAACGACTTTTGCGTCGGGTTTAGGTCTTACCCGCTCTGAGTATAATTAAACCAAGTATTACATTCGAGTTTGCGCACAGCATTCCTCGCATTGCTTGGTACAATTTATTTAAATTTATGTTGTTCTTGCTAATGATTGTATAATCTTTGATATACAAACAGAAACTCAGTTGTTAACATGTCGGAAAAGCAGTTTCAAACCCGGTCTTAAGTCAGGATAAGGTGACAGCCCCTAACTATAATATTGTTGACATCCTTATTTCGAGTAGCCCTCTGTCTGTTTGTCAAAATACCTCTGTTTCAGAAATAGGCAATTCTGTATAAGTGATTTTCCAGGCTTTAACAACGCGACCTTTTTCTATGCTGAGCTCGGTTCAGGATCAGATAAGGATACTGGACAGCAATCAATCGTGTTTCACCAATCCCGGGTACCCCAAGAAGCGAAATATCTGCTCTTTAGTGGAGATTGGTAATAAAAAACAACCTCAGCCCCCCACCATGGGCGGGGGGGGGGGTACAGATGGTGCCTTTGCCCTCATTAACAGGACTATTTTCAGGAGCACACCGATTAAAACCTCTTGGGTTGGGGGGCGGGGGGTCTGAGGTAGTCGAGAGGATTACACAGCATGTAACTCTCTTGGAGACGGTCGATGTCCAAATGTTCAAATCTACGATCCCACATAGGAACCAGTGCGTTGTGTCGATAACCCAAATATCGCTCATGGTGGATAGACTTGTGGGGGACAGGGTTTTTATATTTTTCGGCAACGGAATAGAGTCAGGGCACATTGTAAGACCTTCCGTGATGCGAATAGCATTATACAGAATAAAGAGTGGCACAACTTGGTTGCGGAGCTCTTCTTCCGTTCGACCTGGTTTACAGAACCGGGATAATTAAAGGTGTAGATCTAACAATTTCGGATTTGGCGGTGTTAAGTATGTCTCACCGGTTACATGCAAATGATATTGTAGGATTCAAGTGTCGTCGAATGTTTTTAGGCCTGCTATAGTTGTATTGATAAATTTATATTTGACTTAATGTACACTGTATGTTGGAATTTATGACCTTGTTTTACATTTAATATACACGTTTATGTTGAATACGTTCATGCTGACCTCGTCTGAGAAGAGTGGCTCGTTCCTATACAATGCCTTTTCAAAATTTGAATTCAAAACGGCGCTTCATTGGGGCAAATATCTTTCAGCACCCGACCTTGACGGTATTACCTGGAATCTGCTCATGCACCTGCACGACTGCATTCACGATTTCCTCCTCAGAGTGTTAAACTACATGCTCTCTAATTCGATATTTCCAAAAAAATCGAGTAACTACCTGATGGTCTGTATTCCTAAGCCAGAGAGCAAAGGTCACCTCCTTTATCAATGTTATTCACTATGGCCAGCATTTTAAGAGACGTTTATGACGACGGACATCTATCAAGCCTTTGGTAAATAGTCAGTTTCTTCTAGTGTGCATAACTTTGTGTCTTTCATGACGTCCTGTAGGTTCATTCGCTTTCCGACTAGAGGCAGTGACTTGATTGAAAGATGTTGTGAAGTTGGCTTTCTCCAGAGCTCCATTATGTCTCCTATCCTGGTTAACATCGGCATGAGGAAATTCACGCACGGACTACCAATTGAGGTGAAGTGAGCAAGTTTTGCGGACAATTTCAACTTCTATTGGGAGGTCTTGGATCTAAACAAGGCTGAGGCCTTGCTGCTTAGCTCGCCAGCTAATTTCTACCAGAAAATGCTAGTTAATAGTCTTTTTTTTAGGGAAGATAGAACTTCCGTGAATTCTTTTTAAATAGTGGCCAGAGTCGCGTTTTCTATCAAGATTCGATCAAGATTCCAGGAATCTGGCTTATGAGGTGTCACGTCCCGAGCTTAAGGCGAGGGTAGTTTGGAAATATGTGAATGAGAGAGACCAGTATTGATGATTATGTCAGGTTGGTAAGGCCTGACTAATTATTTGTTGCGGGTATGTTGTCACTAGTAATCCTATGGGCATTGTTTCAGTATAATGTTCGAAATAAATCAGGTGAAGTTCAGATTATATAATGTTTATTAAACACAAAAAATAGATAGTCAATTCTATTGACAGATACATTAAAAGCCTGCATTTACCTTCATATTCCACAAAGGGCAAAAGAGATTATCTTGTCGATTGGATCCCCGATACGTTGTAGAGCAGCGATTGAATTCCACCGGGTGTTTGTTTTATGAATGTGAATTATACGATTTATTCGAAATCAAATTCGATAATGAGTTCTTTCACGAACGTTTAACCAGTGGACTTCATCCGGAAAGTGACTCGTACGACGACCGAAAGTCTCTGCCGAAGGTACTTTGTTTAAAACTCAATACTTCATTAACTATTTCACGGTGAGGTAAAAGTACACGACTTATTCAGAGCGGTTCTTCGGTGAGGAATATTTCACAATGGTGTAAAAATCGCGACATAGTCAAAGCGATTCGTACTTCGAAGATCAATTTGACAGTGTGACTGCTTGGAACGAAAAGACGATCGACAGGGGTGATTCTGGGGTTTATATAGTTCTTGAACTCCATGCTAAAAATAGGGAAGTGAGTTCGTGCGGAAAGTCACGTATGAACATTTATCCGGAGCACGTTTTGAACTATTGTACGGAGCACATTCGAACTTTTGTCCGGAGCACGTAGGATTGATATTTAAACCAGTTAACAGCCTCGCCCAACGTTTATGCAGATCTGTACGTTTTATTACATTATTACCAAACTGTGAGCAAGACTAGTGGGTGACTAATATATCCCCTCTACTGAGAATCACAGTGATCGGTTGTGCCATCTCTAGCTCTTTCAGTAATAGATTCTATATACTATCTTAAATGTGGTTAACGCAAATACTCAGACGCTTTCTGTTACAGCACGTCTGACTATACATGCAATCGTTCACTTGTTTATTCGGTATTATATAATTATCTGATACGGGTAACACATATGCATGGTTTTATTAACCTAGCTTTTATCTTCTTATGGTAAGGAGGGTCTTGTTAGAGCCTTCTTTTAGTGAGGTGGGCCACTCATTGCACCTGCTAGTACGTTCAACTTCACGAGGCTAGATCTAATCCAGAAAGATGCCTTACGAGTTGTATTGGAGTGTATGAGAACTACCCCTGTACTAGTTCATCTGTTGCAGGTCAAAAAAAGTTCACTTGTGATTAGAAAAGAGATGCTGACAAGGCGCTTCACCCTAAGAAACTGCTTTTGGTCTCAAATTGAGGAATATTAATCTTGTCGCTGGGATGCGTTGGTTGGCGAAATCACATGTAACAGTGATGTAGGGTATCGGTTTCGCAAAAGTTATAGACCTGGCGATGTTTCTTTAACTGAAAAGACGTAAGGGCAGGGGGGGGGGTGTTTTTCTACTGATAACAATCTCACTCTCTGTCACAATCTCTCTCAGATCGGATTTCTAATAGTAACAATTACCCCTTGTATACCAAATCGCGGAACTAATTAGGGTAACTAAGTATAGAAATATGTCCATTGGCATTGTGTGGTACTCGTCCCACTGTGTTATCGCTTGGAATGAGGGAGCGGACTTCCTGGCTTATTTGGGAGACGTTAGACCGGCTACATCATGGCTAGCTACCCCGGGTGGCAAATTGCCGGCTGAATATCGGAACAGCTGCGGAGAGGAGTGGTCGAACATGGATATCTCTCGGGACATCTCTGAGGGTGCTAAGAAATATTTTGCGCTAATTGACCACAATGCCAAAGGCCATGGTTTAGGGTGTCGACACAGCAACGGCGATTCGAGACCCTAATCACCAGGCTGCGCACTCGATATTACTGCACTAATCCACACTTGGCCCGCCTTGGTTTCATTGAATGCGAGGAATGTTAGTGTACTTATCCGATACAGACGTTCGGATATCTCATTTGGGATTGCACCCTACTTCGGCAACCCAGAGGTATCCGTCTGGAGTCCCTGGGAAGGGGCAGTGTTGCTAGGCCTTTTTTTGGTGTTATTTGGATCACTTCATAAAATACACGGTCTAGACGGCTGACAAGGCTCTTAGCTATTCAACTAATATTCGTTCACTTTCTGAAGGACTGTGCTATCTCTTATAATTTTCATATTAGTGTGTTGTATTTTTGATTAATTTGTTCGAAAAATGTTAAAATTTACAATAGAGTAATAATTAGCTATGAAAAACTGAAAATTCTTTCGTTTTTAACTAATAGTGTCAGGACCCCAATTAATGTAAATGTCAATTCGAAGTCACAGTGAGAGCTTCTTTAGAAGTTTTTCCTCTACCTAGAAAGAAGTAGTAGACCCTTTTAAATCTTCTGAATAGCTTGATCCCCTAGCAATGTTTGTCAACAGTTACTAAATTTTAACTTTAGCATAGTTACTTATGACCTTATTGTATTTGTTTAAATTTTCCAAGCAATTTAAGCCAAAATACAACTCGCTACAATGCAAATTACAAGAGGTAGCACAATCATCTTCAATTTCATTTCACGTTAATTGGTAATAATATATTGAAACCTGTTAATAATAATTTAAATTTAAACAAATGTCGACTTGTCTTATGCATAATAAAGTAAGGTTCATCATGGTATAAGCTGTGTTTTTTTTTGTGAACGGGTATTAAGTTATGTGTGCCCGCGCCGCGGGTTGGCTTGTGCCTGACTGCAGTGGCTTACCTAACATTGATTTGCTAATTAGGATTTTGTGCAGCTTCTTCCCGGATTTTTCCAGCCCACCTGCTGTTTCTACAAAGCTACATCTGGCTTGCCTGATCTAAACTGGAATGCACTACTGGAAAGTCCACGGTCTATGAATTCTCGCGCCTCGCTGCACTGGTTCAGGGAACCCTCTCTGTGGATTAGGGATGCGCTAACAACGATATTACTTTTCCCATCCTTCTTTTTTAGCATGCGAAACTCGCATCCTAGTTTTACTGCGATTTTCCTGTGTGCGAGTGCCCTGTGTAAAACTTTATGAAGATACACGAGTGACGCGGAAAATGCATATATAAATACAATTTTCGAAATACATTTTCGCAAGTTTAGTTGAAACATAATTGATAAAACTAGGTAAAAATAAATAAAGACGAATGGAAGAAAAGAATGAAGGAGATTTAGAAGATTTCTTCTTTTTCTTTCCTCTTTCTTTATTTGTTTTTGTTTTGTTTATTCTATATAAAGTATTCCCATGTGTACTTGTTCCAGTCTAGTCGTTTTTGCTTCTTGAAGTTTAATTTGTTCTAAATTATATGAATGGAGGGTCTTAAAAGCAGACCATTTTTGGCCTGCGAGTGTAAAGTGAACATGCATCAAAAAATGTTTTTTTGATCTATTTTAGCGGGGACAGTGACATTTATTTCGTTGTGGGGTACTATGAACACAGATAGAATATGCGAAGTTCAGTTCGTGACGAGAAGCCTCTACAAATATCCTCTACTCATATTTCAGAAACTTGTGGCTTGGTTTTTATAAAGCTTGGTATGCAAGGGTTTTCGGTGATACTTTTTTTGATAACTAAGTCAGAAATACGAGATTCAATATGGTCGCCTTTAAAATGGTCCAAAAATGCAAATATTTTTCAAAATCCATAAAGGTCTTATGGCAACGGGTCTTGATGGTGTTTTTTTCGATTTCGTGCAGAAACACCCCGGGCTCAAGATGGCTGTCAGAATGCATTGACCATAGTGGTGGCACTCCCATGTATCGTTTTAAAAACGTACCTTTTTAGTTCCACGGTTATCGCTGGATGGCACTGATAGTCAGTGCAACGAAGTGTGCACGTGCAACTTGCAATGCGCATGTTGCACTTGAAATATACATGTGTACCTTTCATTGGGGGAAGCAGGACTTGGAAACAATCGCTGTCAGGGATTTGTAGGTCTACTCATTTTTATTGATTTTTAGTGTCCTGGTGAAACGAGGGATGGCGCTGATCCTGAACTCAATTCTTCAAAACGATACATGGAAGTGCCATCACTATAGCATTGATGCACTGAGTGTGGGACTCGACCTAAAAAACGGCCATACCCATTAAACTCACCTCTGTTCTCTTGCCAGGCAATAACCCCGGAACCGCATTGCATTATTTCAGGGTCATGCTTATAGGATCAGTACGCCGCGCTTCGGCGTCCTGCTGCTTATGTCAACCTGTGCTTTATCGACTCTCCCGCCCAACCAAGATGTACCGACGGCATCACGCAGCGGGCTCGTTGGCCTTCGACATCTTGGTTGGCTTGATCGGCTGGCGTTGACGCTTCTGC
>CAKNWW010261607.1:0-12618 GCA_932074435.1 Andricus kollari | reverse complement strand
GTGACTACCAGCTATATCACCTATAAGAGGGGGGTCTTCCAAGGAGACTCTTTAAGTCGGATACTTTTCTGCATCTCCCTATTGCCTCTATCTATAGTGCTCCGAGGAAAAAGCTCTGGATACCTATGTGGCCCACGAAACAGAAGAGAATATAAGATCAATCACCTTTTATATACGGACGACCTTAAACTCTTTGCTTCCTCGAAAGAGGATCTGAACATCCTTGTGGAGGCAGTGAATAGGTACTCTGAAGCGATTGGCATGAGCTTTGGACTGGACAAGTGTGCCTGCGTCCACCTACAGCAAGGACGACTAGAAACTACACCACCGAGTGACGATCGGGATGTTCAACTCATAGGCAGAAATACCATTCAACATCTTAATAATGGAGAAACATATACATATCTTGGAATACCGCAAGCGGAAACCCAAGATGTGCGTGTGTTAAAAACGGCCCTTGTCAAAAGGTATCGCCAAATTCTCAGAAAAATTTGGGCTTCTGAATTATCTGGAAAGAATAAGATTCAGGCGACCAATATGCTGGCCGTTCCTACACTGCTCTAAACGTTTGGCGCAGTAAAATGGAACGTCGATGAGTTGAAGCAACTTGACCGAAGCACGCGCAAGATGATGACAATCCATCGAAGTCACCATCCTAGATCTTCTGTACCTCGAATATACCTACCTCGAGATAAAGGGGGTAGAGGCTTGCTAAGTTTGGAGTGCCTTCATCGAAGAACGGTTCTGGCTACAGCCTGCTCAGTTCTAAATAGCACAGATTCTCTTATGCGACTCGTACATCAACATGAAGCCAACAATGTTGCGGCGTTTCTATACCGTGCCGCAAATAGGGCCGCAGAGGAACTTGGCCTCCCATTTGATTCCAGCGACACTACACATGGCCTAGCATCACTAACACCATCGGTGCTCAAAAGTCGTGTACAGGAAGCAGAACATACGCTTCTACTAAGAGAACATGTTGACAAGCCCCTTCATGGTAAATTCTACGACATCATAAGTAGAAAAGAGCTCTCGATGGGTCTTTCCAACATGTTTCTCAAGTCTGCTGGATTGAGATCGGAGACTGAGGGATTTCTTTTTGCCTGTCAAGACGGCGTTATAGACACCTTAGTTTACCGCGAGCGCATAATGAATATACCTGTAGGCGATACTAACTGCCGAGCGTGTAAGCAAGAGCCAGAAACACTTGGGCATGTTCTCAGTGGATGCTCAAAGTATGCACGTTACGGGTACATCGAGAGACACAATGCGGCTCTAAAAGTGTTATATTACCATCTTAGGCACTTCTATAATGTTGATCTCTTGCCCGTCTTGCCATACGCCCAGGGGGAACTCGAGTCTTTTGTGGAGAATGATCAGTGAAGATCTACTGGAATTTCTCATTCTCCACCACTCAACGTATCAGTGCTACGAAGCCTGATATTGTCCTCCAAGATCTGAAGACCAAGATCATTTACGTGATTGAATTCTCGGCACCAGCCGATGGTAATATCACGGCAAAGGAGGAAGAAAAACGGGTGAAATATCAAGCACTTCTTTTCGAGCTTAGCAGGCTGTACCAAGGCTACAAAGTCCATCTTGTAGTTCTCATAATCGGCTGTCTTGGAGGTATGAAAACTTCATTTCTTAGCCAACTCAACAAGATTCCGGCTTGCCAGCGTCAGGCTCATTCCATCGCAAACCGGATGCAAAAGGCTGTTCTTCTGGGATCACTTCATCTGGTCCGTCAACACTGTTCCTCATAACATTCTACAAAGCTTGGTAGCTCTAAAAAAGTATCCAGAGGTGAAACCTTCATTTCCAACTGTCCCGTCTGCCGCGTAAGGTCATCCGCGGCTAGAGACCTGACTCCAAGGAACAGTGTTGCACGATGTTATCTCGCGTAAATTTCCCGCTCTTGCTTACCTTCTAGGACAGAAGGAGCAGAAGTGGATGACGTAAACGTTCCAGTTGCGTCGGGATTGGTTGCTTTAAGGAACCATGATCGTAGCTTCCGGAGCCTACAACTTCTCATAATAACAATTACAATTTGCGATGTAATCGTTAAACAAAAATCATGGAGTTTTCATTTTTTGCACAATATAAAAATATTGTTTAAAAAAATGCATAGAATAAAGTTTATTCCTATTTTTACATAAATCAAATTGATTTACTTATTACAATGCAAACATTTCGTTATTTTTGCCATGTGTTGGTCAAAAACGGGCTTATTGCAGTCGACGCATGACTTCCTGGTGTTTCGTCGCTTTTGAATAATTAATGAATAATTAAATTGTGATATTCAGGTAGGAATGCCTTCCGAGAATATGAATAATTAAATATTGATTGAATACACATAGTATTTTCAAGTTAAAATTGTCTTTTAACAACAATTTAGTGGGCGGGGTACCCAGGCACCCGGGTGGCAGATGCTGTGAGCTTTTTTGGGAGGCAACACAAGGTTTAAAATAAAATCTTGCTACATAGCGTATCTGTGAAAAAATATTATTCTCTAGATGTCTCCAGTAGCTTAGTGGTAAGAGAACTCGACCGGCAATCGGCAGACCGGTGGTACGATTCCCAGCAGAGCAAAGAAGATCTTCTTTCACAGAAAATTTAATATTAACTTTAAAACTCATACTTCCATTTATTTTTATAATGCTTGTACATGACTTCAAATTGGATTACAGACAAAATTCACATCATAAATATTCAAAATCATTACAAAACCTCAGACTGCTGTTTATAACAATACAAATTATTAGTTTATTATAAACCCTCAATTAGTATTTTTCGAAAATGCATTTATCGATTACACAGCAATGTCACTCAAACTGAACAATTTATGCATTGTTAATGCATCGGAAACTTAAACATTTTAATTTTTGCAAAGTTTATACTTGTATAAAAAAACTTTATCAACTTTTTTTTTAAATTGGCTACATCAGATCTCTTGAGAATTTATTCAGCTTCGTTCAAAAAAAAAAATTTAATCGGTTTGAAGATACAAGGCGGAATATTATTTTGAACATTTTTTCATCCAATACCTACACTGTAGGTCGGGTGAAGTGACATATGCGGTTATAAAACTTAATAAGAATTTCAAAAATCTTCTAAAAATATATACAGAACAGATAAAAATATTTTTAAATATCGAAGAAATGAGTATTTTAACGATTTATTTGATTTTATCTGTAGAATTTAACAATATCCCCTCAATTTATAGAAGAATACATTAATGGGAGATGATCTGACATTTTATAAAAGTATTACGCAAAAATAATGGCCATTATTTATTATTATTTGGAATCAACGTTGATAAATCGGGTTTGAACTATACAATAATATGCGCACGCATAAAATTAACAATTTTAAAGCCTGACTCTCTAGTGTATTTAAAATTATCAAAGAACTTTTTCAGGGTACATTTTAAACTGCGAACACACCCCCGATGAAGAAATGTTGACGACGCACTTACCAATAAAATTTAATTTGCTTACTTGTTAGTCGACCAGGATCTTTTTCGCAGATGAAAATTGACCTCAAAAAACATATCCTGAAAATGTTTGATACATTCGTGCGCCAATGGGGTTAGACCTATTTCGATTATGGTGATTACTAACTGAATTATTAATTTAATCGTATATCACTGGTACACGGTTTTATTATTCAACGAACTATATTAAAATCGTCGTCAAACTTAGACCAGGATATTTTTCGCAGGCGAAAATTGTACCAGAAAAGAAAATATCATAAGAGAATTTAGGGGATTTTCATGTTGGTGGCGGTAGTAAGAACATATTCGCTAAAAGGTGGTGAGAGGTTTTACAGAATTTGTGTTGAAAGTGTAATTGGAGTGTGAGGGTGGAAGCCTAGGAGGTCAGTAGGGTTGTGTGGAGTGAATTGGGGAGAGAAAAATTAATTTGTAGTGTAGTTGTGAGGTGGGATTCATAGAAATAGAGAAAATGAGGTTAAGTTGGCAAGGGGTCGAGTGAGCTTTTGTGGTCAGGAGTTTGGGATTAGAGGGGGACAAGGGTGGTTCTCGTAATGTTGGGGGTGTTAAGGGAAAGAAAGGGGTGTCTGCAGGGGCTGTATGGGGTGGAATAAAGAAGGATCAAGGGAAAATTTGGGGCGGTAGGCGGCAACACTCTTGAGAGCCATCTATCGGTTGTAGAAGGTACTGCATGGAGACGTCCAGTTGCCGACAGAAGAGCGAAATGTGAGATAGCGGCAGGTGGTCAGCGAGAGTGCTAGAAAAAGCGTAACTGCGGAGACGAAGGAAGCAAGCAGGCGAAGAAGAGAGCGTTTAGCACAAGTAAGGGGGAGGATTTCTTGAAAAGGAAGAGAGACAGCCAAGAGAGTCCGGAAGGCGTAAATGGGACTAAGGAGCAAATGGAAGGTATGACGGAGGACTTGAGGATTAGAGATGAGATATGGAAAAAGAGGGTGAAAACGCTAGGGGAGAGAGTAGAAGGATTAGAAAGGGAGGTGGGTTGGGTAAGGAAAGAAAAAGAAGTTAAAATGAAGCAGACGGAAGAGGAGATTAGGATGCGGAAGGAAAGGACGGAAAAAAGGCTTGAGAGTGTGGAGGGCATGTCGGAAATGGAAGTCAGTGACAGGGGGGGAGGGCGAGAAGAAAGGTATTTAGGAGAGGGTAGGCGATATAATTGTAGAGAACGTGGGAGAGCGTAGGAATCAAAAGGAGGAGAAGGCGGATAAGCAAAGGATAAGGGCAATGGAGTTGAGAATTGAAAGACAAGAGAAGGCAGAGAGGAGAAATATTATTATGATAAGAGCGTTGAAGCTAAATAGCGGAAAAGAAAGGGAGGGTGTGGAAGCGCTGCTACAGGGCATATGATGGGTTAAAGGCAAAGGTAAGGGAAGTCAGGCTGTAGGGGAGACATGAGAAGTTAGTGGCGGTTGTGGAATCGGAGAGTTGGGACGAGAAGTTGGGGTTAGGCGGAATAAAAATAGAATAAAGGATAAGGGGGTTTTCATCGATCACGATTAAACGAGGAAGGAAAGGGAGGTGCAGAGAATGCTGAACGACAGGGCTAGGAGGGAGAGGATTGAAGAAAGTGCAGTCAAAGCTGCCAAGGGGGTATAGGTGGAGGCTCCTGGAGGCGGTCAGAGTGAGAAGGAAAGGAAGGGCGAGTGGGTGAATTATAACGGTGGTAAGGGATGGATTAGAGGAAGAAGTTAATGAGGAGGGAGAAGGGGAGGGCGTACACATGAGGGCGGCAATGATGGAAGGCGTAACGTGTAACTTCATGACAGTGTACAATAAGGATGGGATGGATAGGATTATATGGGGGGGACACCTCGCTCTGCCCATCTTGTTCGGCGGGGGGGGGGCCTTTAATGTGAGGATGGGGAGGGAAGGGGGCCTATACAGGGAAGGTGAGAGCTTTAAAAGGAAATTCAAGGATAAGATAATAAATAAGGAGGGGGAGATTCTAAGGGACTGGATAGAGGATAGAGGCTGGCCGGTGGCGAATGGTATGGTAACAGGGAACGAAGAGGGAAAATACACATATGTAAGTAAGGTAGGGGTATCGGTCATAGACTATGTAGTCATGAATATAACAGGGTGGGAGGAGACGGAAAGATTCGCAGTAGAAGGGAGGATAGAATCAGACCATCAGGCATTAGAGTTGCGGAACAGGGGGGAGAGCGGCGGAAGGCAAGGTGGGGAAAAAGTGTCGATGGGAGAGAGGGTGAGCAAGACGAGGGAGGCGATAGAGAAGTATCAGGAGCAGTTAAAGAAGGTATGCTTTGAACGGGAGTCGGCGGAAGAGATATGGGAGGATTTGAAAGAGAAAGTGAAAGGATGTGTGCAAAAGAAGTATTTAGAAAAAAGAAGAAAGAAATGGTGAAGCCGTGGTAGGATAGGAAAAGATAGTAAAAAGATGAAAAGGAAGGTGAAGAAGAAGTACAAGAAATGGAAAGAGGGAACTGCGAAAAGGGAGGAGTACGTAGAAATGAGGAAGGGGTTTAGATTTATGTGTAAGAAGAAAGAACAGGAAAACGACAAAGATCTGGAAGAGGAGTTGGGAAGTGTTAAGACCGAGGGGGACGTATGGAAAATAATAAAATATGTTTAGGAAGCGTAGAGTGGGAATGAGCGAGAAAATAGGTAGTGAGGAGTGGAGAGAGTTTTTTTTTTAAATCGTTTCAGGGCTCAGATTCACGGAAGAGAGATGTTGGGAGTAGAAGAACGAGAGAGACAGAGGGGGAGGAGTTGAATTACGAGGAGATAGAGAAACAGATAAGGAAGTTAAGAAGGTCAAAGGCAGCAAGGCTGGACGGTGCAGAGAACGAAGCGTGGCTGTTTAGTACACAAGTGGTTAGAGAGAGGCTAAAGGAGGTAGTGAAGAAGGTATTGAAAGGGGAGGGATTCCCGGGAGGGTGGAGAGATGGGTTAATATTGTCACTGTATAAGAAAGGAGGCAGGAATGGGCAGGAAAACTATAGACGGATTACGCTAATGAATACACGTACAAAGTATACGTGATGATGTTGGCGGAGAGGCTGCGGAAAGATGTCGCGGGGAACGGAATATTGCCGGAGACGCAGGGGGGTTTAGAGCGGTAGGCGCACTATCGACAATATCTACGTTCTGCAGCACGTGGTGAATAGAGAATTAGCGAAGAAGGGCGCGAAAGTGTACGCGTTTCTTGTGGACCTCAAAGGCGCGCTTGCTTCGGTGGGTAGAAGGAGGTTGTGGGAGGCGATGGAGGAGAGGGGAGTGGAGAGAGGCCTGATCGGGAGGATCAGGGAGATATATGAAGAGACGAATGATAAGGTAAGAGGTGGGGAGGGCATTTTGGAGGGTTTCTGGTTGGAAAGGGGGGTTAAGGCAAGGGTGTACGCTTAGCCTAACGCTTTTTTGATTCTAATCGCGGATATGAAAATTATGCTCGAGGCCGGAGTGGTAGGAGGAGTTAGGGTAGGAGGGGTTAGAATTTGTTCACACGCGTATGCAGATGACATAGTGTTGCTGGCAAGAAGCGAGGAGGCCTAAGACGATGATGAACAGGTTGAGAAGATACCTGGATAAGAATAGGTTAGAGCTAAATGCGGAAAAGTTCAAGGTTATGGTGTTCAGGAAAGGTGAAAGGGAGGGGAATGGAAGTGGAAGGGGAAGGCGGTGCATGAGGTAAAAGAGTTTGTGTACCTGGGCTTCTTGTTTCGGATAAATGGGGGAGTGAATGGTCACATAAAAGAGAATGAAGAGGGCAGCAAATGTGGTGATGAGGCAGGTATGAGGGTCGGAAAAGAAGTTATTTGCAGATGATTTTGGAAGAAGGATGAAATTGTTTGACTCGCTAGTGATGAGTGCTATTTTATGGAGTAGAGGTGTAGGTGTGGAAGGAAAGTGAAGAGGTGAATAGGACACAGGAGAGGTATGTAAAGTGGACACTGGAGTTGGCAAGGAATATGCCTAATAATATTGTTAGGAGGGAGGCGGAGAACGAGTCTAAGGATTCTAACAGGGAGTCGAGCGTGCATGAGGAACAATTTTTGGAAGAGTCTGGAAGTAAGCTGTTTAGGGAGTGTAGGTGGGAGAAAGAGAACAGAGGAGAGGGGAAGATGTAGGTTGAAAGAGAAACGTATTTTAGAAGGAATGGGCTGCAAAAGGATGAAGTGAGAAGGATACACGAGGAGCGGAGAAAGGTGTATGAGTTGATGAAGAAGAACGACATGGAGGGAGAAAAGGCAGAAGGAGAGAAGAGAATAAGAGTGTCTAGGTTCAGTGGGAATTACGGTTGGATAATTCCAAGGGAGAGAGAACAGTATTTGTGTGAGAAAGAAGAGAATTGGGATTGAGGTGCTTATAGCGAGGACGAGGTAAGATGAAAGATAGTGACATGCGTGCGAGGCGAAGCGAAGAAGGCAAAGCGATAAGAGCGATAGGTCGCAGAATTAAGTTAGCATAAGGTGTGGATGGATGTTAGTTTGTAAGGACTATATTTAGGACAAATTCTGTAAAATATGGAGGATGTGAACAAGGCAATTTTTCAGGGCCAACAGGCCGAAAAATAAACGTTTATCTAACACAAGAGAATTTAGAGAATATTGTAGTTCAATTGAGTTCAAAGAGTTCTATAAAATTTAGAAAATGTGTACAACGTCCTCTAATTTAGTAGTAGTTAACTTGCTGATATAAGTTGATGAGTCTGGAAATCGTTGAGAAGAATTCCACTTTTCAGGAAGTATTCAGGGTATTGGAAAGATTTGACGGAATTCAGAATCAGTCAAGGTTTAAGATATATATCCTGTAGATTTTAAGATAAATCACAGAACTCTAAAATAACACTAAAAGACGTCATATTAATTCGAAAACTTCTACAGGATTATACAGAATTCAAACTAAGTAGTAGATAACTCGTCAAACTAAATTCATGAGTTTGGAAATAGCTGAAAAGAGTTCTATGTTTTCAGAAGAATTCAGAAAGTTCAAAGGGAACAACAGAATGCCTAGATTGCGTGCACCCATGTGATACGATTAAATTATTAACTAAAAATACTAATAATCTTAATCAGAATTGATCTAAATAAGACGACGCTCTTGATCGAGTTCGCCAATTATTAAAAACTAATTTAAGTAAATTAAATCCTATTGGTAAGTGCGCGGTCTACATTTTTTCAGCGGGAGTGCGTTCGCAGTTAGAGATGCACCCTATGACATATTTTTTCATCATTTTGTGTACATGCATGTACCAGTGAGATATAATTTAAATTATTCATATCAATGACTAACCATATAATGAGGACTGGATCAGTCCTTAGTGGCAGAAGTATATATCATACATTTCCAAGATATATTTTTGTATTATATTTTTATCTGAGAAAAAGACACTGGTCGACTTACTTGACGAAACTAATTATTGATTTCGTTAATTAATCAAAACTAATTAAATCATGTTGGTAAGGGTATCGTCAAAATTTCCTCATCAGGGGTAGTGATGGGACATCGAAACAAAAATATCGATAGTATCGAAAAGACAATATCGATACTTGAAAAAATATCGATATAAAGAATAAATATCGATAGTAACCGATATATCGTAATAAAATATAACGCATGCGCACAAAATTATCTCCAAATTTAAATTACCAATTCAATTAATTAAATTTATAATAAACTAATCTAAATATCGAGGAATAAATTGAAAAAATAATGTTAATATCAACACAAAAATTTATTTTGGTGGAAAATAAATTCCAAAGGAAACATGTTTAATTCAATCCGTAAAATCAACAAACAATGAACGAAACACGAAACTGCAAAGTAAGAACAGGAAAAGCAATCGCGCGCGAAGAGAGCGAAATATCGAAATCGAAAATTTATATCGATATGCAACTCGATATATCAATGGGGTACTATCGATATGTCAATATCTATATATCGGAACCAAAATATCGATATTTCCGATATTTCGATATCGATGTCCCATCACTAATCAGGGGCGTGTTCGCCGGATTTGTGCATGAACGTTCGGGAAATTACAAGGTAATTTTTGTTGGGTTTAATTTCCATCTGTGCAGAGTGTCGTGGTCCAGCGAGTTTGATGGCATCGTTTTATATGTTGACTATTTGAAGAATCCTAATTACAAATCAATTAAATCATCTCTGTAAGGATGTCCTAAGAGAGTTTTCATCTGGCGTATGTTTCCGCTTGACAATACACCCTGAAAAAAATTACTTGGTAATTTTTCGTACATACGTGCACTGGTGGGTACAATATGCCTAATTGGAATGATTACTCATTTAAATGGGGCTTTGTCAAACCTCTTTTGTGCCATCAGACGGATTTCATCTGACATATGTTTGCAGTTTAAAATGGACCCCGTAAAAAGTAACTTAGTACTTTTTCTTAAACGCGTGCACTCGAATGATCGTACATTTAATTAGGATTCTGGCCGTTTGCCTTTCTTTTACGGAATTTCGTCGAAATTTCTGATATGGTTCACAGAAATAAAAATCGGAAAGAATGAATTCAAAAATAAATAAGAGCTTAGTCTCTAATAACTTCAAAATTATTCAAAACTTGTTTTGAAAGAATCAAAGAGAATTGTGCTGAATTCACGAGAATTCTACAGAATTCAAGTGAAATTTGCTGAACACAAGAGAATTCTGCTGTAATCAAGAGAATTTTACATAATTACAGATACTGCTGCTGAACTCCAGAGAATTCTGCTGAATTCATGAGAACGTTAACTAATTTGGTTGCTTAGGGAAAATATATTTTTTAATTTTTGTATCTCGCCGATGTGTTAAGCTGCACCATACAGTTACAACCTACTGCAAAAGCGAAGAGAGGGGCAATCATACTTTAAATTTATTATAAAAAAGCAAAATTCAATATGGCGTCCATAATTTAAACATTTTTACACTTTTTCATGAAAATTGTTATAGGAGGTTTTTTGTCTCGCTAATTTTGAATTTGACGTCATGAATTTCATGAAACTCAAAATAAGTGTCAAAATTCGACATCAGTAACCATTTGGTAATCAAAGTGACAGAAAAAATTTCATTTCGATTGGCAAGTGCCTATAAGATAAAAAATTGTACAAAAATTACAATATTTTCCAATATTCATTGTTAGCAAATTGAAAGAGTTTAATAATTAAGAACTTTAAGCCTTACCTGTGGAAATTCAATAGAAGTGTTGGAAGTAGAAGATTGCATTGATGTAGGTTTGACTGATTGAGTACCATATTGCGATTGATGAGATTGCGTTTGACTCTGCATTGCAGTTACTGTAGAACTATTTTGCAATGTAGTTATAACATGAGGATTTTGATTGCTAGGTCCAACTGACTGTAAGTTTCCAAGCGCAGAAGACGCTTCAGAATTTGGGTGTATGCCCGGTAGTATCTGCGACATCTGAAACATTTCATGTATCATTCAATCCTGTACTATAATTGATCCACCTTTTTTAACTGCATTCCACATTTTTTAAATTACAGGTAAAAAATTACAAAATTAAATTTTAGTTTTTGAGTTATAAAATATTTAAGGTGGACCAATTAGGAGCGCGGTATAAACAGTCATGCGTGCGTGAGCGGGAGTCCAACGTAATGTAGTGACCGCTCTTGATGGAATTTTTGAACTTCTGCTTTCTTCACTTCGGTTTTCAGAAGTGAAGCATCTAGATGGAGTTTCTTCACTTCTGATGTTAAAATGCAGGCCAAGGGTCTCGGCTGCTTGCTCCGCGGCTTTGTAAAGGAACGCTCCTTCACCAATCATCTCGTGGTTCCTGACCATTTTTAGGAGAGGATCTCTGCCATTGGCTACGATATAAGCTGTACTTAGAACGATACGGTTATGAAGACACTGGAGATTCAAAAGTCCGCGTCCGCCTTGACGGCGTGAAATGTATATAATCCCGGAACTGACTAATTTATATGCAAGCTTTTATGCATATGCATGATCTTACGTGTGGTGACATCAAGGGCCTTAAGTTCGTTCGTCGTCCATTGAACTACCCCAAACGAGTAGAGTAGAACCGGGACGGCAAGAATGTTAGTCGATGATATCTTGTTCAACGCTGACAGATTGGAAGACCAAATCTGTCGAAGAAGATGTTTTTATCTGCTTCGGAGAGACTCCTTTACTGATGTTACGTCCTGAATGCGCTTTGAGGCACGCCCAGGTATGTATAGGTCTCTCCAGTGTTAAGATGTCTGATAACACCTATATCCACAAGCTCAGGGTCCTCGGGAACGCCAACAATCTTTCCGTTCTTCAGATGAATTTTGGCACATTTATCCAATCCAAAGTCCATCCCAATCTCTCCTGTGTACATCGCGACGATATTTATGGCAGTTTGAAGTTTGCCTTTACCAGAGGCATAGAGCTTCAGGTCATCCATATAAAATACATGAGTTACCTTATGCTCGCGCTGGTTAGTGTCGCCGCAGAGGTATCCAGAAGAATTTCGTAGTGCGACAGATAGAGGCAGAAGTGTGATGCAAAAAAGTAAAGGGCTCATGGTATCGCCCTGAAAGACGCCCCTCTGGAAGGTGACGTTGTTTGTTGTCACACGATAATTTCCAGATGAGATAGTAAATCTAGTTTTCCAAAGAGGCATTAATCTGTCTATGCATCACACTTCATGTGTGGATGCGCCTTTAATCTTTCTAACAGACAGATGATAAGTCTATGAGAGGTTGAATCGAAAGCTTTCCGATAGTCAATACAGGCCATTGACAGGACGCGTTGATGGGCTGCAGCGTCTTTACAGATACACCTGTCAATTAGCAGGTTCTATCGACATCCTGCTACACCCATTTTGGAGCCACGTTGTTCGTACATCTCATGCCACACAGGCTCAATTCGTCGATCAATCCTGTTGTTTAGGACAGCTGTTAAGATTTTATACACTGTGTTCAAACAAGTTATTGGCCTGTAATTCTCTGGATTGGACAAGTTGCCTTTTTTCCGTAGGAGTATAGTGCGTCCTAACACCAGCCACTGCGGAATGGGCGTCTCTGACTTTAAAAATGAGGTGAATATGCGGGCCAAATGTTGGTGTGTAGAAGTAAACTTCTTCAACCAGAAGTTCTTGATACAATCTGGTCCAGCACCGGAAAAGTTCTTCGTTCCTC
>CAKNWW010261606.1:0-10670 GCA_932074435.1 Andricus kollari | reverse complement strand
TAGGATATATTAAGCACTATGGAGCATCAACAGAGAACCTATATTTCGACTCGGGAACGTACGAAGTGTATACAATAACTTTAAAGTATTAATAGATAAGGTTCTATACAGGAGAGATACAAATTTTTAATGATTAGTGTGTAGTTTCACAATCCTTCTCGTGTCTTCTGCATCGATTCCTGAAATTTGGTAATCATTAAACAATTTGTGTACTGAATATCGATCTCTTCAATCTCATTTTTCTCCGTGTACCAGCGCCTCTTCAAGACTCCTGTTTGTTACATAGTAGAGGACATAATAAGCCCAAAAACTGATCACGAAAAATTGTTTTGAAGTGTATTTTTTTATGATTATTGTTACTGTTAACATATTTTAAATGTAGTTTATAAGAAAATTTTGTTTAATTTGTTCTGCCGAAATCCTTTTTTTTTAATAAGGTTTTGTGTGAAATAAAGCAAGGACCAACGCGGTGACGCGCGGTCTTGCAGTTTTTTGAGGTTATGTACTGAGATCTGAGTACATAACCTCAAAAAAAAAACTCCAAAAACACGCGTCACCGCTTTGGTCCTTGCTTTATTTCACATAAAATCTTATTTAAAAAAAATGGCTTTCAGAACAATTTTTAAAAAATTTTATTATAAACTACATCTAAAATATGTTTATAGTAACAATAATCTGCAACATTTGAGCATTTAAAAAAAATGAAATTTAACGAACTTTTAAAGCGATTTTCAAGAGCCGATTAAGAGGTTTTTTATTTTTTTGCTATTTAACCAGAAAGTTGACATTTAAAAAAAATCAATCACATTTTTTTTCAACTGCTTGTATTTACGTAAAACATCATGAAAACAGTAAAGACAGTTTTAAAAAATAATATCCAGCTGCTTATAACATTTTAAAAAATGCGTTTTTTTATATTAACATATTGATGAGTGAAAGCGCTAGTTGAAGATTAAAAATACTTGAACACTTTAATTTTAAATTTTTTGTTCGCGATATACGTAAAAGAATTTCTTAGTTATCATTTTTTTTTACAACATGAATGGTTAATGTTGTGAAAAAATTTACACTGTTAAAAATGTTTGGGATTCTACAATACAAGCGTAATGTAAAATTGCACACACGGTATTGGAATGGCCAAATTCCAATACGTGTATTGCAGTTCCAAAGCATACGCATCGTTTGCCGTACAAGTACCTTACAATACCGATATTCGAATTTTACGTTACACTCACTTTAGCCCGTCTGGCGGATGAGTGATCCTCTATTTAAGTATAATAAGAATTATGCCTTGCTAGTCCAGTGGTGACACACTCGACTTAGAACTTGGCGGTCAGGGTTCGATTCTCCGTGCATGACACGCGTGACAATATTCCAATACACACGGAGGAAAATGAGATTGAAGAGATCGATATTCAGTACACACAATTGTTTAATGAATACAAAATTTCAGGAATCGATGCAGAAGACACGGGAAGGATTGTGAAACTACACACTAATCATTAAGAATTTGTATCTCTCCTGTATAGAACCTTATCTATTAATACTTTAAAGTTATTGTATACACTTCGTACGTTACCACCTAAAATTTAAGTGCGTCAACCTTTGCACAAATGAAAAACTAAAGTCTCTTAAAAAAAGTGAGTTTTTTCAAAAAAGAATAGAAAGCATAAATTACTATACTTTCTAGCATCAATAATGGAAATCTATGTATCGTGTCTCAGTTGTCAGAAGGACGAAGTCTTAATCGAAGTATAGTTTACAGTGTTCTATTGAGAACTCGACTGAGTTCGCAGCAGTCCAGTAACCATTCCTGGATACCCCACACTCAATAACGTTCGGGCAGTAACGAACCGAAGCTTGCTTGCATGATACCAAAGGACGTTTTAGTGTCTCTTATTTTAGCATCCAGAATACCAGATTGCAGAGAGAAGCTGATTGCTGCGTTGGAAACCCGGGTTCAATTCTCAGTAGCTACGTTTTTCATCTAACTTGACTTTTTCTGTTTCGGCAAATAAATATTCCTAATTTCATGTTTCAAACTTCGTAAATATATGTATGTATAATATATAACTAAATGTAAGTTTATAAAACGAAAAGTGACTATATCGACCCGTCAACAGCCACCGCTCTGTGCCCTTGTAAATTCTTTTTGGCCGATCATTCTTTACTGTTGCGAGTATAGGAACGATTCCTATTCTGGACGGGACTCCATACAGTGCGCTAGAGAAGGCAGACCGTTAACAAGCTGTAATATCTTTAGTTGCCTAAGGTAGTTAATACCGCGATTGCACTTGAATCAATAACCTAATTTCAAACTCGATTTTTTTTACAACGCCGGTTCAGTAATGAATACCTCGACTACCAGCACTAAAAACCCAATTTTTCACTTCAATTTTTGTCCGTGCATGCATTGTAATATAAAAATACCAGCATTTTAAAACTACACTATCATGTATTGGAACGTTAAATTATGTGTCGGAAATAAACTCCCAATACAATTTATATGAGGAAAGAATTCGGTCTTTTGAAACCTCGCTTTATACAATGAATGATCCTTTTTAAATTTTTATCCGTTGTATTGGTCTGAAGTATGTCATTTTACATCTTTATACTGATTTATAATCTATTATATATACTCTGGCGCATAACAACGCATGTAACATCTATTAATTTACCTATTAAATTAATAATTAAAAATAAAATATTTTTGCCATATCCACGTTAAAAATGCGAGTTTTTACGCCCGTTTCGCGTAACAAAAATGACTGATTCTTGCCGCATAGCGTGAGCTCGTTTTTAGCAGGCTAAAAGTAAATGAAAAATAAATGTTAAATTATGTCCTTATTTGTCTATAAAATTTGAAGCATGAAAAGGTATTTTGTTATTTTAAATTATTTGAGGTTTAATGTTAATTTAATAGTGAATATGTTGTGTAATCGTCGTATTTTACAGACTTCAAACAATAAAAAATTCTTGTGTAAATACTGAGAGTTGTTGTTATATCCATAACACACAATCGAAAAGTAAACAGGAAACAGAATTACTATATACAATATAATACTACGAGATATCAGATATTAAATGTTAAGATGTAAATAGTACCACCTACAAAATACGGCTATTCCTATTTATATATAAAGTTTTTACTAATAAAGTAGTTGGCCCAACCGCACTTATCTTTTTTTCTGTGTATGTTAAAAAATCAAAAAAATTATGGATTATTACGCTCAAACAAAATTCTAGTTGAACCAACCAGAATTCTGGTTAATTCAACTAGAATAGAGTGTTAAATATCACAGAAAAAACTTAAGTTAAATTGTGTTGCATGTAAAATTTTTCGCTGATAAAGTTTACATGCTATTTGGCGAAAGATTATCCTACTTTTCGCTGACTTAATTATTAATTTAAAAATAATAAGACTTAGAAAATACAATAGTTAAAATGTTGTAGGTACATTTTGGAACGGTTAAAAATTTAATGTATTTCGGTGAAAGTTTAAGCGAGGTTAGGAGAATAATTCTGATTAAATCTACTTCGCCACACTGCAGTGAGCAAATTTGGATATAGACCATAGAAATGGTAACAGAACAGAAAATTAAAACATTGTTTTTACTTATCAATCTCCTCTGAAATAGATTAGACTATTGTAAAAGAACTAGAACTTATTTTATACCGCTAACCAAAAAGCAACTGACAGCCGGGAATCGCTATTCTGCTCCAATTTAATGAAGTTAAAAGACGGTAGATAGCGCTGGCGTCGTAATTCTCGTTACTTTTCGAATAAAAATGGAGCGATAATGAGGCGAAAGATTATCCAGGCAAGGTTAAAAATGGGAAATTATCTCCGATTCATGTAAAGTTTAACCGACAAGGTTATTTTTTGTTGCAGCGAATCTTTCACCTGGAATGGATGTAAACTTTATCTTTCGTCTGTTCTGTGATGCCCTTACTGTAAATTCTGGTTAAAAGTATCAGAATTTTCTGGTTGGTAATTTTCTGGTTAATGTTACCAGAAATTTGGGCAAATTTAACCAGAATTTCTCGTAAGGGTAAACAGAAATATTTACTAGACAGTTTTCTAGTAGCTTAGGAATACAACGTTCTGGTCAACATAACCAGATATTCTGGTTAACTTAACCAGATGTTCTGGTAAGCTCAACCAGATATTCTGGTACCCATCGATTTTCGAATATCGAATTTCGATACTTTTCTACCTCCAAGGACTCTTCCTAATCCCTCTGAAATTACATGGACTGCATCCCACAGAAAATAATCTAACAAAAGTTTCCGATAACAGAGTGCAGCAACTATGTTCCGCTTCGCTAAAATTTCATGTCTCTATAATCTATATGTGGATATATCAATAAATAGCGATAGATTCAAGACTCGAAGCAGAATCAGCATATTTTTTATGGATTCTGTTTCTGAAACTATTCGTTAAGATTATTTTGTTTGGGATTTTACATAATATGCACTTAGATCACTTGGTCAATACCAAAATTCTCGAACATTCACTTTGTTTATATATTGCATACAATGTTAATATTTTCGAGAATATTTTTCAAAGACACCCAAAAAATATGTGCTTGGTTTAGAAGTATCCCTGTACCACTGGTGTTTAGACAGATAACGCGCAGTTTTTTTTAAACACAATTAACTTCACGGTTCAGTATAATTATTTATACGTGTATGACAGAAAATACAAGTAACAAATCGCGATTGTTCGAGAATTGGACATTTATGACAAAGCGTCACTTGACCCATCCAGGAATACGACATGAGACAAAAGACTGATTTCTGAAACCGACACAAGATCGCGACACTTCTGTTAGCAGAAATATTAACCAGAATAGTTTTAACCAGAAAAAAATCAACCAGAGTTAATTAACTAGAATTTTCTAGTCATATTAACCATAATTTCGGATTAAACTAACTAGACATTTTATAACCAGACGCGTCTAGTAACTTTAACTAGAACTTTTTTTTGAGTATAGTCTACTGAACTGAAATTTTGTCAATTTAATGGTAATATTACTCAATTTATGAAAAATTAATACAAAAAATGCGACGTTATTAAAAGTTTGGTGAATTACGATTTTTCGAGTTAGTTACGTTCCATACTGTCGTAAGTATCGCCTGCAACATTTTCGCATTGACTGAAGTTAAGTCTGAAGGGAAAACAGTTGAAAGAGTGTTATTAATTTCGATGTTTCATGTTTAAATCTGTCAGAAATGGTCATGTCAGGGAAATTTGATTTGTAGAGTGCGTTTGAATCTTCGATAAACATTAAGTTGTTTTGTGAGCATTTTTTCAAACACAATTTTTCACCTTTGGATCACGAAGTAGTTGAGACCAGCCCTATCCGACCCCCCGACTTTTTGTACAGCAGCCGTTATCGCTTACAAGTTCCACATGACGGGTGAACTCATCCGCTAGCCACCAGATAGCGCCTCATTCGTCCTATTCCAGAAAAACGTTGAGTCTTATGTGTCAAAACACTTAAAATAATAAAATAGCGGTTCTTAACTTATTGTTATGGCTTTTGGTGTTAAAAGTGAGATGTAGTGTGTTTTCATGAATCTTTTGACCAGTTGAATATGGGTCGTTACAAGGGCAGGTCGTGTATAGTGCCATTTTGTAATTCGGGGTACAAATCCTGCACAGAAAAGCGGACTCTTCTTTCAGTTCCTTCAGATTCAGATCATCTCCTCGAATGGAAAAAAGCAATATTCCTGGGCAGGCTTATACTTTACAAAGTGGTCAAGTTGTTTGTGAAGTACATTTTTTATCCGAACAAATTGTCAGGACACATGAAGTGAAGGATCCCGATGGCAGGGTTATGACGTCGGTTGTGTATATGTTTTTGAACTTTCATATTTCACATATTATTAAAGAATAATTTAAACAGAAGTCAAATTGAAAATTAAAAAAAAATTGTTACATACATGAGTTAACAGAGCAGGAAATGTCAGTGTTTTGCCTTTATACAAAATTAATGTAAGAGTTTATTGTTATAAGCAATTTTATCGAACCTAAACAAGAATTATTTATTAAATTATATAAACTAATTCTTAATTGCTTTAAAAAATGTATGTTGGAAAATATAGGTTGTTTTTTAGAGAAAATTGGGCGATATGGATGTTTCCACTTTGCAAAAAAAAGATGTCTACGAAGTTCTATTTGAATTTTGTTCTTTGTTTTTCAAAAACTCCGAATTCTTTATAATCCTCAATAAGTTTTTACCTAATTGAGATATTTATCGTTTTCTTCTTGTTTTGATAGCGTTTATTATCTTATTTTGAAATTCACAGAAAAATATAAAAAAGGCTTAATATTAATAAAATGGCGGTTTCGCTAAATATATGAAAAGTCGCTTTTTCAAAAAAAAATCCCCACTTATATTTTTTGCCCATTTTTTGTTGAATTTTTACTTTCATAAGGAAGATATCTTGTGAGTTTTATGGGAGCTAAATAACTTTTGTTGACAGGAGAATTTTTTTTTTGTTGACAAAATTGAATTTTCGAATTTTTCTCGCAAACAACGAGAGATATGAAAAAATGTTGAGATAAAACTGTGTACGTCTAAAAAACTTCTATGCAAATAGCCCCTTGCTCTTTCGCGATACTTTTGCAGAAACTTTTCAAAGATATTACGAAGAATAAAAAGCTGGGATTTTTCAGAAAATATTTTTTTCATGTTCTCAAAATTTTATGAAATTAATAAAAAGATTTTGTGGGAAACGGCACCTTTTCATTCTTCACAATATTTAAACAAAGTTTCTGCTAATATAAGAAAGGTATCATATCAGCTTTATGCGGGCTAAACCATTCTTGAGGATGGGATAATTATTTTTTTCCTGAAAATTTAATTGTTGAATTATTCTCGCGAATGATGCAAAATATCGTAAAAGATCAAGGGGCTATTTGCATAGAACTTTTTTAGGCGTACAAAGTTTTATCTCAAATTTTTTTTATATATGTCGTTGTTTACAAGAAAAATTAGAAAATTTTATTATATAAAAAAAATTCTGCTGGCGACAAAAGTTATTTAGCCCGCATAAAACCCACAAAATATCTTTATTATGAAACTAAACATTCAACGAAAAATTGGCAAAAAATATAACAACGTAATAATATCTGTATGCCTTAAAGGTATCACTTATGCATTTGCACTAACAATTGGTATGTATGATAGTACTAATATTGTATGTTATTTAGTTGTGCATTTTAGAAAAATATACTGAATTTT
This sequence comes from Andricus kollari, assembly GCA_932074435.1. Classification (NCBI taxonomy): domain Eukaryota; kingdom Metazoa; phylum Arthropoda; class Insecta; order Hymenoptera; family Cynipidae; genus Andricus; species Andricus kollari. Next base: position 3,417 of record CAKNWW010261606.1, on the reverse strand, counting down.
TTGATTTTGCGAATATTTACTTATTTGTTTAATTCATTCACCCCCCCCCCCCCCCGCCCTCTTTTTCAACGTATATTTTGTAAAAGAAAGTTTATTTTTTTCCTTGATAACAGAATATGATACAATAAATATGTGTTTGAATTATAGAAATACTTCTGCACAACAATTTTAATTGGCTTGTTACATTTAGCCAAACAAATTTTCTCGTTCTTAAAAATTGAATTATTAAAATTTAGAATTTTTTATTTCTTATTTATTATAATAAAAAAATATCAAGATACTATTATATTTCCTAATTTCATTATTCAAGTTTCTATAATATTTTTATATTATAATTTTTTCTTCTTAAATTTTTTATCATAATATTTCGTTTTCTCTTAGGATTTTTATTTTTTCAATAGGGTTCTGACTTCCAATTTATTACAAAATTAATTAATATTTGTTATTGATAAATGTTATTCTTAATATATAGTACCTATTAAACATTTCATCAAAAAAACACATACTTACTTCCACATGTTAAATACCTATTGTTATTAACAAACATATGTAAAGTTTTATTTTAATAATTTTATATTAAAGTGCCATTAGAATAAATCAAACTGAAATGATCGGGAATGTTTTTATTTAATATTAATTATTGACTTTTCCATAAGACCCATGCTTTTCTGCAACAGGACGATCGACGCGCAGCCCGACGGATTAGTTCACCCGTGAAGTGGAACTTGTAAGCTACAACTACTTTTCTCAGTAGTCGGTTAGGGCTGGTTGAGACCCCACTCCCACGCATAGATTCGGATTTAGTTAGTTTGCATCGTTCGCAGCGCCTCTTACAGAACAGCGTTGAAATACAATATTTACACATGGCGGCGCCAATAGCGTGAGCCGGGTGTAAAGAAACACATGCATGCTTGTCCCAAATCACAGATTTTGACGAATGTGCGTGCCTGCATGCTTGTCCCAAATCACAGATTTTGACGAATGTGTGTGCCTGCATGTATTAAGATCTGTATGCATGTATGCATGTTCCAGTAAGAGGCGTGACGAGCAGTGCAAACTTACAGTGGGTCCAGAGACAGTGTGGCAACCTAGCCGGATGTCACCATTCTAAAGCAGGATGCCACCATTTTAAGTTGAGATTATCTATAGTGTAGTATATATATATATAGTTAAAAGTTTGTCATAAGGACAACCGCAGGATTTCGCTGGGAGCAGGTGCTAATCTGAAAAATTGCACCCGCTCCCAGCGAAGTCGGGGCAAAATTTCAGCTGCAACCACGTCTCACGACCGTGAGATAGGTGGTTACAGTCTGCGACGAATTCAACACGATGATCCGGCAAAAGTCTCGTGCACCCTGAGGACACGGAGAGACCCAATGATGACCGCCTTCTGCATTTTCCCCGCAAGTGCCTTCGCGTTTTCTTGACACGCGGGGATGCTTTTCAGGATATTAACCAGTGAAACCTTGGCACCTCCAAGAGCGGCGATGATCAAGACGATAAGCTTAACGGAATATTCCCGGTATAGCCGTCGCAACTCCCTTATAAGTTCTTTATACCTCTCTTTCTTTTCATTCTCCTTGGCTATGCTGTTTTTGTCAGCTGGTGCCGATAATTCGATAACGAACATGGTTCGTTTCTCGAAGTCAAGAAGAACTATGTCAGGCCTCGAGTGCGCAACGGAAACAATTGTCGACAATACGAAGTTCCAGTATATGCGGCACTTCTAATTTCGACAATTGACTCTATTTCCCTAGGAGCGTTTAGCAGAGCGGTATTTCGGATAATGCCGTAAGAGTGACAGAGATGGTAATAAAGCACTCTTAGTGCCGCATTGTGCCTTTGGATGTAGGTCGTTCCCACATGAGTTGGACAACCAGATAGTATGTGCCCTAGATGCTCGGGGTGTGCATGACACGCTCTGCAGCTATCATCGGGAATGTCTTGGCTCAAAATGTGGCGACGGTATGCTAGAGTGGAAATGACACCGTCTTGGCATGCCAAAATGAAACCCTCCGTGCCCGACTCCAATTCGGGTGATTTAAGGAAAGCAAATGTTAGCTCATAAAACATCGACAGATCCTCCACATTTCTGTGGAAGATGCCGTGCATCTTCTTCTCCAGGAGCTGTTCGCGGAAGTTTTTCTCCTGTGCTTTATTAATCCGGGCCTTCAGGAGTGAGTACTCGAGATGGATAAGATTTGATGCACTGTGTTCATCCCTGGTATTAAAGTCAAGGCCGAGTGTTTCAGCAGCCTCCTCCGCTGCTTTGTAGAGAAACGCCCCTTTGCCCACTTCTTTGTGTTTCCTGACCATTTTAAGAAGAGGGTCTTGTCCATTTGCGACTATATGTGCTGTACCCAAAGTAATCCTGTTGTGAAGACATTCAAGATTTAGTATTCCGCGACCACCTTGACGGCGTGAGATGTAAAGTCGCGGAACAGAAGATTTAAGGTGTTTAATTTTGTTCATGTGCATAACCTTACGGGACCCGATATTGAGGGATCTGAGCTCGTCCTTCGTCCATGGAACTACTCCAAATGAATAGAGTACTACCAGGACGGCAAGAATGTTCGTCACAGATACTTTGTTCCTCGCCTACAGTTCGGAAGCTGAAATCCGTCGAAGAAGATGTTTGTATCTGCATCGGAGAGTATCCTTTATAGATGGCAAGCCCTGAATGCGGCTCTATGGCACACCCAGAAATGTATAGGTCTCTCCAGCGCCAAGGTGTCGTATAGCGCTTCTGTCGACGAGCTCAGTGTCTTCCGGGATTTCATTAGGTTTTCCTTTCTTCAAATAAACCTTGGCGCATTTTTCTAACCCGAACTCCATTCCAATTTCTTGAGTGTACTCTTTGACAATGCCTAGAGCTAAATGTAGTTTCTCTTGATTTTTAGCATAGATCTTAAGATCATCCATGTAAAATACATGAGTGACTTTATGCTTTCGATTTCCAGGTTTGCCGCAGAGTTACCCTTCGGAATGGCGAAGTGCGAGAGATAGTGGTAATAATGTGAAGCAAAAGAGGAGAGGGCTCATGGTGTCGCCCTGAAACATACCTTTCTGAAAGGTGACACTGTTAGTGATCACACGATGTTTTCCAGATGAGATATTAAATCTGGGTTTCCAAAGCGGCATTAATCTCTCTATGGACCTCACGATGTGTGGATGAACCTTTAAGCTTTCCAACAGACAGATGATGAGTCTATCGGAGGTTGAATCAAAAGCTTTCCGTTAAACAATCCAGGCTATCGATAGGTAAAGCTGCTGAAATGCTGCGTCTTTACAGACACATCTATCGATGAGCAGGTTCTCCCGACATCCTGCTACGCCTTTCTTTGAGCCACGCTGTTCGTACATCTCTCGCCACACAGGTCAAATTGTCCAAACAATCCTATCATTTAGGATAGCTGT
>CAKNWW010261580.1:0-14432 GCA_932074435.1 Andricus kollari | reverse complement strand
ACAGAGTCTAATGAAATGTATGCAAACTTAGACGATCAATGCATCAAATCAAAACCTTTAAACACACAACTGGATTTTATCTAGAGTCCTCGCTCGCTCGCTCGTTACTCGACACCGAAATAAAGCGATAAGAATCCCAGGCACATAACCTACCATAAGAAATGCTTTATTCTTTTGATACACTCTTTCCTATATTATTCGAATAGCTTGAAATATTTTCTAATTAAAATTTTTGCCATCTTCCTCTTTATCCTTGAGTTCTAGAAGATTCTACATTATAATCGACACGTTTGGGATATAATATTTTTTTGCAACGCAAAATGTAATGTGTCATGAAAAATAACTCTGAACTTACCAAAAAAAAATTCGCAGTTTAATTTGATGACGTCATTAGAAATATTCTAGAAACTAAGCACATAGCTCCTTTTATAGACGCTTACCCCCTCTTCAAAATTTCTGGAAAGTTTTGCATATAATATTGTCAGATATTGCATTAGATGATGTAATAAAAGTTCTGGAAGATTCTACATTATAACCGACACTTTTGGGATATAATATTTTTTTGCAACGCAAAAATGTAATGCGTCATGAAAAATAACCTTGAACTTTGTTTGACCAAAAAATTTCACAGTTTAATTTGATGCCTTCATCAAGAATGTTCTGGAAGAATGTTTTCCACGAATTATTTTGTGCATTAAATAAATAAGGAGAGGAATTTTAAGGTAAATATGTTATCTATAAGGAAGCAATAAATCAAATTTATATTGCCAAAACAGGATGTCATGCATAGTCCTCAGTATCAAATTTCATCTGTACACGTGCAACTTTTTTGCGTATTGAACTAATGTTTATCTGTAGGGAAGCAATAAATCATCCTTGAAATAACTATATGACGCAGTAGAAATTGCCAGGACAAAATATAACCTTGAAAGTATTTACGCGAAAAATTCTTGAGATAAGAATAACCTTGAACCTGTTGTTACATTCCTGTGGATGGCACAATTGGGCAATATTACTGTGTGACGTCATCAAGGAACCATCGAGAATGTTCTAGAAGCTTTGCAGAACGGTCTCCATGCTAGCCTCACACGGATACACACGGACACACACACACACAGATACTCACTAATACTAATTGGGCCAGAAACCCCCCTGTATATCTACTAAAATGCATTCAATGTGTGAATTGTGACAAATGTTATATTGGTCAAACTGGTAGATTACTTTCTACTAGAATGAAAGAACATCGTGATAATTTTAGGCAAAATCCAAAAATCTATAAAGTCACAGCTAAACACCAGGTTGAAACTGAACATTTAATTGATTGGGAAAATGTTACAGTTTTATATCATGAACCTAATGAATTTAAAAGATTAATAGCAGAAATGTCCTTTATTAAGAAAAATGGTAGATAATAATTGCTTAAATATTATTTCAGATCTCAATAATTATAGTCCAATACATAATGTGACGCGATCCGAGAAAAGGGACCTACTAGGCAAAAGTGAAATTTTACAGGGCGAGCAATTGAAGATATCTCGAGCACGAGACGTGCATTCAAAGACTCTTTTTCAATCATATATATCTTGCGAAATAATGCAGATACAAAATTTCTGATTGCCCACCTAGAAAGATCAGTTGGAGAACTTATAGAATCCATCATAATCCGAAAATCGTTTTTTTGCCTAGTAGGTCCCTTTTCTCGGATCGCGTCACATAATCTTGGATTCTTTAACATAAAAAAATTAATAAAATTTGAATTTTGTAACTAATGAAATAAAAAGAATATAAATTTAATATTTCACATTTGAAATTTCCAATCATTTTAACTATGCTGTTGTTGTATTCTTATCTAAGTTTTAATAAAAAAATATAAAAAAATTTCTCTATTTTTCAAATTTAAAACAATAGATAACTTATATTGCTAACATTTTATCTTCTAAATTATTTTTTTTTTTTCAAATTGATGAATTTTTCACTTAATTCTTTATTTTAGTGTAATTTTTACTTACATTCAATTGATTATCAATAGCATTATGTAGCATTTCCAATTTTAATGATTGTTAATAATTTTTAATTATTTTTGCTTAATTTTAGTTATTAGAATTTTTTAGAAATTTTAGTACCTTTTATATAAATTGATGATACGGCATTGCTATTTCTGTCTTTCTTAATGTTTCTCTTTCTCGTTTGAAAAATTGAGCAAAACGATAGTTTAGTCTCCGCTTTTTTCACATTGTTTGTTATAAAGTTATTATTGTTAATTCAATTTTTTTGAACATACTATTGAAATTTAAATATCAACTTAAAGTTTAAAATATAAATAAAAATGTAACCTGAAAGGAAGATAACCTAAATGTACATATGTCAATTCCATTCCTTAACCTCACTTTTTAAATTTTTTATTACACTTTTATAATTAAAAAATTTGTTAGATCAGTTTTTTTTTCACAATTTTTTATAGAACAATGGGAAAAGGAGAATTTGGAACTATTTTATACTGATGATCATGTTTATAGACTTCTCTTTTTAATTATCCTCATGAGGAAAACTATTCGTTTTCGAAACGTCGATGAATTGGAATAGAGGATCCAGCGAATGAATTCTTTTTGGTCTAAAGTATGTCATTTTTACAATCTTTAACATTATATTTTATACATATCATTAGAAAAACTAAAACACGCGATTTTTAAAATTGCAAAATGGATAGTTTGAGTAGAATTAATGTAGTTACTGTGATCGTTCGAATTAAAACAATAATTCACGTAGTAAGATATTACGTAAGAATGTTTTAACCCCTCCGCCCTCGGAGGTAAGGTCATGTAGAGATTTTCGAAACCCCCCTCCCCCTCGGAACCCTTACGTAATTAATGAATTAATTCAGTGCAGCAATAATACAAAAAACATTTTTTTTGTCACATATATATCGTTGTAACACTGTTACGTAATTGTTACAATAAATGACAAAACGTTGTAACGCCGTCATGGAATTGTTACGGATCTATTACAGAACAAATTTACATCGTAAGACTGTTACATATGTGTTACGGCACTATTACAGAATAATGTTACTCTGTAAACCTGTTCCTAAATTGTACTAAAAATTTTCGTTGACATATAACGCTGTTCCAGAATTGTTACAGAACATTCACGGAACAAATTTACATCGTAACACTGTTACATATGAGTTACCGCACTATTATAGAACTTGGTTACTCTCTAACCTTGTTCCTAACTTGCTCTAAAAGTATTTTTGTTACATATAACGCTGTTACAGAATTGTTACAGATCTCTGACAGAACATGGTTCTGTAACAGCGTTACAGAATGGCTACGTCCATTTGGGGACGACATTACTTAGACCATGCTTTAAGTAGGTTCTAACCCTGTTTTAGAACCTGTTCTATTGTGTTCTAGAACTGTTACATCACAGTTATATCACAGTGTCCACTGGGGGTTACCCGCGCTCGAAAAAAAGGTTTCAAAAATTTCTTGTTTCAGATTTTAATCTATCATTTTCTGAGAGATAAGTCCTATTTAATTTATCATTGTTTTCGGAAATTTTTTTAACACGTTTGTGTAAGGAACTGATAAGAATTTGGGAAATCTAGTGTAGAAGAATGTGGAAAGTAAAGGTCATTGTCCCCTGAACTCCCTCCACATTATATTTTAGGACCGGTCTATTCGACACGTAACATAAGAGACGTTAGTCAGTCTTTCGGCCTCTCTCAGCCAAAGTTTTATCGTCTTAGAAACCATCACACTAAATATAGAATACCTTCACTATTAAAAGGGTAACAAAGTGAATTCATTACTCTCACCCTGTTACAAATTGGCGATCCTGCCAGGATAGTGGCAAACGATCCTTTAAAGAATTAGCTACGGCAATACAAGGAATCTCGGTTCTGTCAGGAAGGACTCCGGACTTCTCTACGGAAAGTTCGTAAAACCAGGAACCTGTAAGGTATTGGGTAAAATTAAGAGCTGAATTAAGTACGCCTTATTCTACGTAAACCCGATTACCACAAAGTTCCGTGATAAGAATTTTGGGTACGCAACATACCGCGATAAAATCGCAGCCAAGTCGGAGATACGTTACCGAATACATCCGAGCAGACTAGGACTACGCAGACAGCTACCACCTCCCGTTTGCAGTCGTCGGCGGAAAAAACAAAAAGGCTAGTAGTTATAAATTAGATAGAGTTTCAGTCTTCTTTTCAGTCGTCAAACAAATAATTTTAATTACGCGAAGTGAAAGTGAAGTTAAAGTGAAGCAAAGATAAGAAAAAAATAAATAAAATTTTTATATAGGGAACCGTTGGTATACTACGCATGCTCGCTAGCTCTGCCACCGTTAATAAAAAGAAATTTGAATCCGAATTAACCTTGTATGTACTCCATGTAGATGAATTGTACAAGTGTGGATTATAAAAAATTTAACAAAACAAAAATAGTAACGCGGTCGCGACACCATTTACACCCGACACTCGCAATTAGAAAAAGTTATACACGCTGGCGTTTCACAGCTATAGGGAAAACTTATCCAAAAATTACGATACACAATCCGAGACCGATAGTTCAGACAACACTTTTCCGAATACCCATACTCACAGATCGGACAACATAAGCTTGCTCACAGCAGACGAGAAACTCGACCTAATCCTGTCTAGGATGGCAGTTTTAGAAGATGTAGTTTCAAAACTTACTGTCGAAAACGGCAGCCGGGTTGATGAAATTTTCCGATTAACACAAAGATTGGACATCCGGGCGAAAGTAGAAACAGACACTGACGGAGGTATTATAACTTCCGATAATGATGAGGAACACGGAATAGAATCCGCTAATCATCGGAAAATATAAAGTAACGTAGAAATCAACGATGAGAATGAGGAGAACAACGCGGACGATGAAAGTAACGCGGAAGGTAACGAGAATGAGAACAGCGCGGAGGAATCACGCGAACGACAAGAAAGTCGACCACTCGTGCCAATAAGATCGCTTAGTGCCATCCCTAACAATGATATTGAAAGTAACGTGGACGAAGCACGTGAAACTGTGAGACTACTGAGAGCTCAACCCCCCGTGGCTCTGAGACAGCCCCCTTCCGGTACTATTCCCGCTAAGGAAATAATAAGAACCAAAAAGATTCTAACCGGGCAGGATGACATGGGGGTAGAACAGTGGTCGGCATGTTCTTGACCAAGTCAGGGTAGCCTGACCGGCCTGACCGACGACCTACTTTCTGGTCAGATACCTGCGAGCTTGGGCAGACCAACCCTTCCCTCAGGGGCCCTTTGTTGGAAAATGGGAGAAAAATTTGAAATTAAAAGTTTCTTAATTCAGAAATCCGCGATTTAAAAGCGATGTATTTGGAAGCCACATATTTTTCCGATTCCAACGACATGTAATTTGTCTATGAAGGTTGAAAATTTGAGAAGTATTTAGTATTAAATTAAATATTGAGCTAAAGTTTCTTGATATTAGACTCCTTCAAATTTTCAACGTTTCTAGGCAAGTAATATATCATTGGAATCGAAAAAATTCGTAGATGCTGATTATGCTATTTTCAAATCGCTAGTTGAAAAATTAAAAGTTTTTAAATTTCCTTACATTGACCTGCCTATGGACAAAAGACCCTTGCTGGAGTAAGCTCACTCACACTAAGGTTCACGAACAGACCGAAAAGTAGTAGACAAAATTATTCCGGGACAAACCTGACCATACCTGAAAAGTGAGCAAAAAGTTTGCCGACCACTGGGGTAGAAGACTTTATACGATCAGTAAAAAGGGCACGAGACAGGTGCTCTCAACCAGACTTGCTGTTAGACTTCGTTTTAGCAGAAAAGATCACACAAAATGCAGAAAGGGCAATTAGGTACTTAGAAATTACTAATTTTAAAACTCTTTTTGATGCCCTGAGAAAAAATTTAAATATGACAGGTTCTGTTTCTGCTCTTAGATCTAAATTAGAAACATGCAGACAAGGTCCTACGGAAACAATACAAAGTTTCAATGGGCGTTTTAGACAGGCCGTAAACGAAGTAAAATATGCAGTGCAATCAGAACACACAAATATCATGGAGAGAAATATTGCTATCCAGATAGAAGAAAAAGAATCCCTCAAAAGATATATGCTTAACTTGAGAAGAGATATCGGACCGCAAGTTAAAGCCCAAAACCCAAAGAGCCTATGCGAGGCCCAGAATCAGGCTGCAGAGATGGAGATTTGGTTAAAAGAATCTTAACCAGTACGCCCACCAGTACAGCCGCGTATGCGGACGTACCCTCGGGTCCCGATGCGCAGTGGCGTACCTTCGGTAAAACCTTACCAAGCACAGGCTACCCGAAAGCAAGTGTCCCGAATAGCTATACCGAATTCAAAAATGCCGCTTCAACAAAGAATGCAGTTAAATTGCCACAAGTGTGGAAGGCTCGGACATTTAGCAGCACAGTGCTATGCTAAAACGCAGAATTTTCAGCCAGGACAGTTCCAAAATCGACCCCCACAAAACCCCGTGAGGAATATCCAGGAAATCGAGAACTAAGAGGACGGTCAGAATTATTTAGAATTTCAAGAAATTAGTCCCGAAGAAATAAACGAACAACTAGACTACGAGGAGAATGCAGAATTTCAAATATCAGCGGCAGATTATTATCCATCAGGGGTGAACACTCAAATGGATTGATTTACAGCTTACTGGTCGATTCTGGTGCAGCGATCAATCTTATTAAGGAAAACAATGTGCGAAAAGAAGTCAAAGTATTCTCCATGAAAAAATATTTCGTCATGGTAAAGGACCGACACTACTCACATTATGTTACTTACATTAATTACTTTGGAAAAAAACATCTTTTTCACATAGCAGATGATGATTTTTCTTTACCAGAAGCCGGAATCATAGGTTTATCCTTTTTTAATCAATATTCAAGATATTCGATTACGCCGCAATATCTAATCCCAGAAAACAAAAAATTACCTATACATGATCATGGGCGTTTCATGAGTGGCAACACAGCTCAAATCAATAGAATAAGCATTGATGAAGCTGACCAAGAAGTATTCAATGAGGGTAACCCCAACATACCGGATTGGGTTTACTCAATCAAAGATAGTCAACTAATAGTCCCCTATTACAACTATGACAGGAACCCCACACTGATGAAAGTGCCGAAATACGAACCTATCCAGAATATAAGAGAAGTACATAAGGCAACTGTCTCTCAGAAGGAAGCAACTATTGGACATCGACTGACAGATTTACGAGATAAAACTAGGCTGCAACACATAGAAGAGGAGATCCGAGAAAATTTATGGAAAGGCATAGCGTCTTACGATGACATCTTCCATCTGGAAGGAGACCCACTGCCCTGAACCGACCTAGTGGAACACGAGATTGTCTTTAAATCAGGAAAAATAGTCAACATCAAATCATATAGGCCGCCGGAGTATCATAAATAAGAAATATCAACACAAATGGGAGATTTGATGAAAAAGGAAGTGATAAGACATTCCAAGTCACCTTATAACTCCCTCATGTGGGTAGTACCAAAAAAGGCAGACGCTTCGGGAATGAAAAAATGGCGAATTGTCATAGACCTTAGAAAGACCAACGAGGACACAGACCAAGATGCATATCCACTGCCAGTGATAGATGATATCCTAGATCAGTTAGGAGAAGCTAAATTTTTCTCGGCTTTTGATTTAAGCTCCGGTTTCCACCAAATACCTATGGCAGAAGAATAAAAAAAAATATACAGCTTTCTCAACACCCGAAGGGCACTTCGAGTTCAACAGGATGCCCTTTGGATTAAAGAATGCCCCAGCCACATTTCAACGAATGATGGACGGAGCATTAAGAGGACTAGCAGGAAAAATATGTTTTGCCTATCTGGATGACATTGTTATATTGGGATCTACCCTGGAGGAACATAACATTAACCTCTTTACAGTTTTCGAAAGACTGAGACAGACAGGACTAAAGCTTCAGCCCGATAAGTGTGAATATCTATGCCCAGAACTTGAATACCTCGGATACATCATCGCTAAAGATGGAGTAAAGCCGAATCCAGCAAAGTTAGAAGCAGTACAAAATTTCAGACAGCCTAGAAATGTAAAAGAAATCCAATCATTCTTAGGACTAGCTGGCTACTATCGGAAATTTATACGAAATTTCTCATGCATAGCGAAACCTTTGACAGAGCTAACGAAAAAAGATACAGTATTTAACTGGTCACTCGAATGTTGAGAGAGCTTCGCGCTTTTAAAGAATAAACTTTGTGAAGCTCCAGTGCTGAGATAGCCCGACTACTCAAAACAGTTTTTATTGACAACCGACGCTAGCAACAAAGGTCTAGGGGCAATTCTCTCCCAAGAAGGGTACCCCTGCTGGTACATTTCAAGAACATTAAATGGAGCAGAACAGAATTACATCACATCCGAGAAGGAACTTCTAGCCATCGGTTGGACAGTTAAACGACTCAGGCAGTATCTGCTAGGAAGAAAATTTAAAATTCGTATAGATTACTAAGATGGAGATTCAGACTAAAAGAATACGAATATGAAATCCAGTACGTAAAAGGGAAGGCGAACTAAGCTGCTGACTGCCTATCACGATTGTTTCCAATCACGGATCCTTCAGATAAAGATGTTGAGGAAAGTGGTTCAGGAAGTGAGCTCTCCGATGAAGAAACCACGAGCACTTCACGAACAACGAAACTAGCCCTGGCTAAGAAAATGGCCGCAGACTATCTCATATCTGATGAAGAAAATTTATTGGATCAACGAGAAGGATTCTATCAGGATTATGTCGGATGGAAAAAAGAGAAAACTCCCACCCGGGAAGTAAAGAAACCAAATGCCTGCGGAAAACTGTGGGTAGGAATCACAAAGTCTCACTTTGGAGTTTATCAGGAAGACTTGTGGTCGAGATTACTCAACCTTAAAGTCAAAGACTTCATAGATAAGAAATTGACAATAGTACGTCTCCAGTTCGCAGATCCAATGATCACACCATTAGAAAAACTCAAAATTCAAGAAATAATAAGTTTTATATGTCACCGATATCCTACACTAAGCTTCCACACATGCTATAATGCCACGAGAGATCTGACGAATGATTAAAAGAAACAGGTAATTAAGGAAGCGCATGGATCCGTGATGGCTCAGCATTATGGTGAAAACAAAACTATTGAACGAGCAAGTACAATCGCTGAATGGAAAAACATGGAAGAAGAGGTCATTCACTTTGTAAAAAGATGCCCGGTCTGCCAATTGCAAAAAATAGCTAGGATCAAAAATCAGAGTGAAGCTATTATCCGCGATACGCTAGTTGAACCCAACGATAAAATAGCTGTGGACATTTTCGGGCCATTGCCAACCACGCGTTCGAGAAATAAATATATCCTACCTATCCAAGACCAACTCACCAAATATCTAATTTTGGACCCACTTAAAGACGCTGAATCCGAGAGAATAATTGAAGGACTTTTTGATTATTATATATACATGTTTGGGTCCCCTAAACACATACTCACCGACCAAGGAGCCAACATTGTTTCAGAACTTGTCCAAAATTTCGAGAATCTGTTTAGGATCCGACATATCAAGACTTCCACCTATCATCCATAATCTAACGGAAGTCTAGAAAGGTCACACTCAACTCTGAAAGACCTAATAAGAACATGCATGGAGGACAATACACTTGAATGGGATAACACACTAAAAATCGTGACCATGGCTCATAATACTATGAAACATGGAGGAACTGGTTATTCTCATTTCCAACTTACTTTTGGAAGAGAAGCAAACATCCCTTCGATGTTGAGCACAAAACTTTCAATAAAGTACTCGGACCTTGTTCAAAAGTGGAAAGATAGTCATGAAAGATATCTTAACTATACGTAATTTCAGATGTTCCTCGTCTGGATTTTGTTAACGCAAGTAGGAGCGAGTCTAGGAAATTACACAATAACAAACATCAACGGAAACATCTTTTTAGAGGAAGAAGGAAAAGCATACCTTTACCACGAAAAATGGAATCTCGTCATATCAGTGAACACAACCAACATACAGCAAAGATCTAATCTAATAGCCAACACACTCAAAGTTGCAGTTAAAGTCTGTGATTCTAGCTGCGCCGAAGATTAAGAGATAAGAATGGTAGGTGAACGGTATGAACGACTACGCCAAAGAAAAGAGCTACTCCAACAGGCCATGGGTATACGACGAACCAAAAGAGGATTGATCAATGCTGTGGGAGAAATATCTAAAAGCTTATTCGGAACCATGAGCAACAGTGACCTTGAAGCTATCAATAAAGAACTTGATCAACTTTACTCAGATAATAAGGATTTAGCTATGGTAATGCAAAATCACACTAAAGTCCTGAAGTTAATGCTGGACTCTTCATCGACTGACTACAAAACTTTAGAAGGAAAGTTGCAAGCCGAATCTAAGACCGCACATCTGATTAGAGGTGGTCTGAATAACAACACCAGAAATTTGTTCATAGCTTCTAAATTGATTTTATGCGGAACCCTGATTGACGAATTACATGCCTATATCGAAACGGCATTAGTTGCCATAAATAATGGTAAACACGGTATAATTCATCCCCAGATTGTTACACCTAAAATATTAATGGACACGATCCAAGAGTTTGAGACCATTCATCGAACTCGTTATCATTTTGATGCAGACCCGGAAAGTTACCAACACATCCTCGACCTCAGCGAAGTCAACGTAGCCTTGATCAGGAAAACTTTTACGTATGTTATCTCGATACCCGTACTCGAGAAAGAAGAATATGTGATTACTCATGTGATCCCTATACCTCAGTTAATACTAAATACTCACATATCACTTATACCCGAACACGAATACGTATTTACCAGCAAAACTTCCTACGTTCCCACCAATCGCGAAACACTCAGTAAATGTAAATAACTTGCCGGATATAAAATTTGTAACCGAAATCAACCCAACTATAGGCTAATAGACACAAAAAACTGCGACGATAGTATTCCTAAGAAATATCAAGACTCTGTAGAATGTAGCTTTTCACCTTTTAAACTACATAGTGAGAGTTATTTACCAGCTACGAAAGGTAGGTATAGTTTTGCCCAGTAGAAAGTTAACTTTAGATTTTCTCTGCCAAGACTCTACAACCTAGATAGAAGTATATACTATCATTTATATTCAGGGTTCTGGATGTAAAGTTATATCAGATAATGTAAAACTTTATTTAGAGAAAACGTCTACCTACGAAAAAACCATTGTATTAAACAAGACGTACGAAACACCTTACGATAAGAATTCGCTAGATACGCTACAGAGCCACCTAATAACTCTACCTCGACAACTAGATGTTAACGTGCTGAAGCAGATGAGACTTAGCCTAGATGATACGCAAAACTTGTTAAATAAGATCGCTTCTCATCATAGAATACAGACTTGGAAAGAAAAGGCCTACGAATGGTTACAGTATATAGGATACACTAGCATAGGATTAAACATTTTATTTACCCTGCTCAAATTCGGAGTTTTCGAAAAAATCAAAAACTGCCTTTCTAAAAAGCTATGCTTCATTTGCGTAAGAACTCAGGTTCAGGCCAGCCCTATTGTGCATTATACAAGCGCTTTAACCCATGAGGTTATTAACCGAAGTACCTATACCTGCAAATGAACTTATAAGAATTTGGGAAATCTAGTGTAGAAGAATGTGGAAAGTAAAGGTCATTGTCCCCTGAACTCCCTCCACATTATATTTTAGGACCGGTCTATGAGACACGTAACATAAGAGACGTTAGTCAGTCTTTCGGCCTCTCTCAGTCAAAGTTGTATCGTCTTAGAAACAACCACACCAAATAAAGAATACCTTCACTATTCAAAGAGTAACAAAGTGAATTCCTTACCCTCACCCTGTTACATTTGCAAATGGAAGGAAACAAGACATTTTTGAAGACTTTTTTTCGAGCGCGCGTGAACAAGCTGCATGTCGATTGATTCCAAGTTAATTATACTTTTTTAGAACCCCAATACGCTAATTTTCCGCGTTGTAGCAATTTCGAACTCCAAAAGTATTTCTTTTCGACCCATCCTACTATATAGCCCTATAATTCACATATAGTCGACCAGACTGGCGGGAGAAATGATCAGACCAGACTATAAACAGAATCTGGTGAATAAAGGAACCAGATTCTGGTATTTATTTTAAACACTAGTAATTAATGTAGAAATTAAGTAATAAATTGAAAATCTAACAATGGGAAATCTGAATGATTCATAAGTATCCCCAAACCTGCAATAAGCTTATACGACAAGGGGTTATGTTTGTAATATTTCAGTGTCTTTCGCCTGAAATGTAGTGACGTCTCCGCAGTATATTCTC
Organism: Andricus kollari; assembly: GCA_932074435.1. NCBI lineage: Eukaryota > Metazoa > Arthropoda > Insecta > Hymenoptera > Cynipidae > Andricus > Andricus kollari. The sequence goes on along the minus strand of CAKNWW010261580.1, from coordinate 2,044 downwards.
CTAGAAAGGGCTGAAATATAGTGTATAACTATTACAGAAACCCACAGTAAATTCTAAGGAAATTTTAGAACTACACGGATCCAGCCTAACTCGAAAGCTAGAAAAAAAAAAGGAAATTTTTAACCAACTTTCTGTTTTTTTTTACCACACTACCCTTCGTGATTGAACATAAATTAAGTCCCCTTTTTCTCAATGTAGTCCGTACTTTTGAAATTTGGCGCCACTTATTACGAGGGCGCTGTAAGCAGTTAATAGCTACAGTGGGTCCAGAGACAGTGTGGCAACCTAGCCTCTGTTTTCTCCCTTATTTATCAAAAAATTGTCCTAATAGTGTGTTGTGGTAAAAATTTAGAACTACACATTTTCATATTAAGAACTGCACTTTTTTTAGAACTGCATTATTGTCTAGAACTGCACGTTAGGATACACCCTGCAGAAACCTATTTCGTACCATTTTACTTTATTTTAATTTTGTCTTGTGTATATCATGACCAGACTGGGCCAGGATCTGCTATACCAGACTCTGACGCCAGAACTTGTTAAAATCATTCATAATTTATCATTATTCGCGCGCATATACTTATTAAAAAGAAAAATAAGGTTAGGAAGTTTTCAAAACATCACATTTTCTTTGGATTAGTTTAATTTTCTGGCTTAAGGCCATGTCAGGGTACCGTGGCATACCTGCCGGCTAAACTGACCCTTCCTATTGTCAGGCGCTCGAAGTCGAGCTCATTGCTCAGCGGAGCGATGTGGTGCTCAAACGCAGGCTACTGTATTATGTAGCCTACTAACTCTGTTCCGCACCACCATGGAGGTCGAGTAGAAGGCGCGTTTTCTTCACGTGGTGTTCCCCAGTAGGCCTAATCCACTTGTCAAGAAAGCATGCGATTTTTTTTTTATCAGGAATAGTTAAATTAGAATAGAACATGCAATTTTTTTGTTTTTTTTGTTTTTTATATGCAAGAGTTCAATTACCATGCATTAATGCGGATAAAAATAAAGAAGCGCGCGTGTAATGTCAAAGAAAAGTCTTACGGAAAATTCCGTATACACGGACAGTTATTCAATTTTAAGGTTTAAGAATATGCTGGAATTTATAATATCTTAGTAGCTACTTTGATACATACATAGTAGAAAACTAAAGAAAATTAAATTTTCAATTCATTTCAATTTTTAGCAGTTAAATTTTCAACTGTTTGAAATTCAATTTTCAACAGTTGAAAATTAAATTGAAAATTTATTTCTATTCTTAACAATTGAATTTCCATCAGATAGCAATTATATTATAAATTGTCTTTAATTGTATACAATTGAAAATTGAATTTTTTATTCATTTCAATATTTAACAGCTGAGAATGAAAATTTATTTTCCAATTTGTTTCCATTTTCTACCACTGAAAATTGAAACCCTGAAAAAACGTGAAAATTGTATTTCGAAATCGAAAGGAAGGCAGAAGAAATCGAAGAAGCATACGTTATTAAAATATCAAAAAATTGTATACAAAGTTGCAGTGTCGGTTAGTTTAATTGGGGAACTTGATTTAAACGTGACAACGCAACATGATACAGGATCCTCCGGTTGAGCATCACATCGCCCCGCTGAGCAATGAGCTCGACTTCGAGCGCCTGACAATAGGAAGGGTCAGTTTAGCCGGCAGGTACGCGACGGTACCCTGACATGGCCTTAAGCCAATTTTCTTCCTACACGAACACTTATTTTCTTCAAAATCTTTCTTGGACAGGTTCCAGCACTAAAATAACCTTGAGTTTAATAACTTTTGACCAATTTTAAATTATTAGGCATTTGCACACGGTTTTGGGTACGCTTACGTGATCCCTCATCTGTGCTCAGCGACGTGAAAATGTATGTATGTGTGGGGAAAAGTGGCGCCCTCGGCCCTTTTTTCCAAAAAATTCCTAGCTAGTTACAGGTAGTTTGTCACAAAGACAAGCACCACGTATAATAAAAGACTTTTGAATTTTACACGTGCGGTCCCTGGCGGACCGGCCGAACGCAATCATTACGCTATAGCGTAATGGT
>CAKNWW010261574.1:0-18844 GCA_932074435.1 Andricus kollari | reverse complement strand
TTGAAATTATTCCAACAGTTTCATCCTTTAAAAAAATTCCAATTCAAATTGAAAATTTTTGAAATATTATGTAAATACAAAACGAACATTTGTGGCTAATTGGAACTTCTTACGGTGGATCCAGGTTTGATAGCATATTTCACTTCTTAACTTTTTCAAGTTTTTTTTGTTCTTTCTAACTTTCTGGAAGACCATAAAAAAATATTTCAATAAATTCTTCACTGGGTGTAAGCATTTTTAGTAATATTTTTTAACTATTTTCTTTTACACTTTATTTTTTTATAGTTTTTTTTATTCAAAATTTTTTTCGTAATTATTCTGCTATAAGAATGTTACTTGATGTAAGAATATTTAAAAATATTTTTTTGTGGTTATAGTTAATGTACAAAAAAAGAACTGAAGATAATAGAAAAAAAAGTTGTAAAAGTTAGAAGTTATTTTTTTCTTTTTAAAAAGTTACAGAGTAACCAAAAAAATTTCTTGTTAATCTTACGCTGATCGAGTAAAGGATCATACTATCAAATTATTGTTTTTAAATAAATTAAACAATTTTACAAATGCATTCAATGATGTTATTCATACAAATTTTCTAATTTATGCTTACGATAAAATTGGGAATGTTTCAATTTTTATGAATAAACCATTTTTACAATATAGTTGAAATTATAGTAATAATAATTATTATTATTGAAACCTATGCTCCTGACTTATGTATTCATGCTATAAATAATGCATCTCACGAAGGGCGACGCACATTCGCCGCATATCGTGCCTATCACGAAGTGCGACTCATATGCCTCGCACCATGCAGGCACGGCGTGCTTTGCATCCCGTGTGTGTAACGCGCCCTGCATGCTTGCTATCTGGGTGACTTCAGAATTGCTTCATCACGTCATGAGGTAATTTTATTTAGAAAACTCGTAGGATCACCTTAAATTATAAGTCTTCCTCTTTCAAAGGCCGTTGAGTTTGCTCAAATATCTTTTTTTTTCATCGAGATATAATAATTTGACATTTTTATCTCACCTGTCTACTTGAATGCAAGCAAAAAACAGGCTACTACACAGATAGAAAACGTGCGGGGCACGTTACTCGCATGGCATGCCGGGCACGCGCGGCACGCGTGCACTTTGTAAGGGTCATTATATACAGGATATATAAGTAATAAGCACATTTTTTGATAATAGTAGTATAGTAAACTATTATTATTGTAATAAAATTTTTTTAAATATTGAAACATATTATAATTAAAGATTAAATTAATTAATATTGTAAAAATTGTTTATTTACAAAAATTAAAATATTCCTGATTTTATAATAAGAATAAATTAGGAAATCGGCAAGAATTATTGAATGCATGGTTGTACAGTTTCAACGTACAATAAGCACTTTATTTATTTTAAAACTATCATTGTCAACTTTAATCGACGATACAAATAATTTCAATCGCGGGACCTTGTAGCTGGTGGAAGGGCTTGCGGGTCTCATTAGACTGTAGATCTGGAATAAGTGAACCTGACGGGCTGTACTGCGAGGTGTGGCTACTCTAGGGAACTGACGGACACTAGTCGGTGGGACTTAAACTAAGGAGCGATCCTTTCAGGAGGTAATGGCAAAGCTTCCTGGAATATTGAGGGCGCGAGTTCTCATGCTCCAAGCTACGATGTGATCGCCCTGTCAAGAGCTGAATGGCACCAGGGTCGACAAACCTTTGAACACCCCAGCCTTCCCTCCTCAGTAGAGGTGGACAGGGGGGGGTCCAAAAGGAGGTGTCTCAACGGAGAATTTGGGACACCAGGTCCCAGGACCTTCTCTTGTGCAGGACCTTCCTCTCACCCACCGCTAAAAGTGGGAGACTCCTCAGGGGGCAACCCACCAGAGGCGGTGCGAACTAAAGATAACGGAACTCTCCGAGAGGAGGAAGTAACATTGCAGAGCACAAAAAAGGAGAGACCGCAATGCGCTTCTCGCAAGCAGCAGCCAAGACACCCCACAGGGGGCAGTGGCTGCGGAAAATTTACTGGAGCAACTCCTTAGGCTAATCCTATTGGCAAGAGGAATAAGGGCTCCCGAGAAACTCCCCCAAACAGGGAGTTGAAACGGCAGAAGGCTCTGGAAACACAAGGCCTTACTTTCGCGCAGATGGCTAACAACGCCTTGGTGAATGTTGTCGTTGCGTCGGGTTATCCTGAGAACTGCGTAACTCTCGAGGAGTTGGACAGGATGAGGGATGAAATCCCTAAAGGGATTGACGCATTACCCGGCGAGGGGCGCGCCCCCAGATTCAATGACATCTTCATCAGGTCGGGGGCCATCGTAGTGAAGGCCGCGGACATCTGGTCGCGAGAATGAACAGTGAAAAAAACCCCAACGTTTACGCTTAAATAGGGCCTAAAATTGGAAGTCAGAGGGACGGAGTGTCTGCAGAGGTCTCATAGAGCGACCGAACTGATTCCCGGCAACCCCGAGAGTCCGGCGGTCGTTCTGGGGCGCCTGAGCTTTCAGAACCCGTCTCTGCGAACTGATTCATGGAAGGTTTATTCCTACAGACAGGGCTCCAGGCCGAAGGGGAAAGGCTGAATTCTTGTCGTCGGCCTTCCTGAATAACTAATCAGAGCCCTTGCAGCTCTTGATTACCGCCCCTAACTAGGGGCGAGTAGGGTTGCCTTCCGAGTGACCAAACTAGGCTCCTCAGAGGGGCCAGAAGCGCCCGGAGGTGCCCCGAATTAACCTGTCAATGGCTGAGACGGGAATCTCCATGATGCAGATTATTTTACACCACAGCAAAGGCGCCTCGGCGGTTCTTGCCAGACGTACGTCTGTGGTGCAGACAGGGCTCGCCCTAATCCAAGAACCCTGGTTATTCAGGGAAAGGATTTGTGGTTTGTCAGGGTGTGGCTCCATATATATATGGGCCACTTGAAAAAACGCCAAGGGCATGCATAGCCGCCAAGGGTATGGATGCGATATTGGTGCCTAAATTCTGCTCTAGAGATCTCACCGTTATTAAGGCGAGACTAAGGGGCAGTAGTGGAGAAAGGCTAGAGGTATTTATCGCCTCGGCCTATTTCCCTGGCAATGCCGGGGGCACACATAAACGAAGATTCTGAATCGGGGTAATACTCCCACATTCCAGACTAAAAACAGGAGTGAGGTTCTCGATTTTGCTCTATGTTCACGTGCACTAAGTAGCAGGGTAGTGGACTGGAGAGTCCCCGATGAGGAGTCTCTCTCGGACTACAAATACATCGTGTTTCGATTAACCCTAGGAAAACCTGTGGTTTCCAAAATCAGAAACCCCAGAAATACACTTTGAGACTCGTATAAAGAGGAACTCAATTGCCCTACAAGTACAATTAAGTCTAGGAAGGGAGCAGAATGACGGAATATGCACCTGAAGAGACTCCGTAAAAAGACAAGATTGTTGTGTAATACGGAAAATAGAACTAAATTGCCTTCGGACTGGGACATCTATAAGACGGCCCAGTCTTAATACAAAAAAAATATAAGAAAGTATAAGCGGGAAGACTGGAGGGGCTTCTGCGAGGAATCGAAAAATATTTCGGAAACAGCGAAGCTGCACAAGATTCTGGCGAAAAATCCGGAAGCTCACCTCGGGCTCATAAGGCTCGATAATGGTGAGTTTGCCGAAGAAGCAACGCTGAATCATCTTATGGAAACTCACTTTGCGGGTTTTCAATTAATCCGAACCGACCAGGAGGATGAAGGCTGGGACGAAGAGGTGGTGAGGGCCGACTGGAATTTCGCCTGTAAGGTCGCTGATCACAAGAAGGTGGAATAGGCCGTAGGGTTCTTCTGTCCTTTTAAATCACCAGGGGCCCTAAATAATTTTTGACGAAATTATTTAGGGCAAGTGTAGGCCTTAAACACGTGCCATCAGCATGGAAGGATGACAGAGTGGCCTTCATACCCAAACCTGGGAGGGAGGGTTACACTGCTACAAAAGATTTCAGACCAATCAGCCTAACGTCTTTTATCCTGAAGACGTTGGAGAGGCTGGTCGAGAGATACATCAGGGATGAGGTGCTTTAGGCCTCCCCGCTGCATAGAGGGCAGCATGCTTTTGAGGCAGGCTGCTCGGTAGAAACTGCGCTCCATGCTGCTGTAGCGAAATTGGAGCAGCAGTTGGAATAACTGTATGCAACTGTATGCTGTGGGCACTTTCTTGGATATAGAGGGTGCTTTCAGCAATACTCCTCCAGAAGTCATCTGTAGAGAGGCTCTGAGATGTGGCGTGCCGGACCAGCTTGTACTCTGGATAGGAAGCATGTTACGTCGGAGAAGACTCGAAACCAGATGGGGTGAGGGCCTGGTAAGTGGAATAGCTCCGCGAAGATACCCACAGGGGGGTTTCCTGTCGCCCCTCTTGTGGTGCATGTTTGTGGACGGCCTTCTTCGAAGGCTAAATAAAGAGGAGTATTATACTCAGGGATATGCGGATGCCTTTGTAATCCTAGTCAGAAGGGCTCATCTGGACGCGCTGATGGGTCTTATGAGGTCGACAGTGCGCATTTTAGAGCTCTGGTGCGATAGCTCACTGCTCTCGGTAAATCCTGAAAAGACCAACCTGTTCATTTTCACGAAAAACTATAAAATTCAAAAAATTTACGCACTTGTATTTTGCGGTGAGAAGCTGACGTTTTGAGATTCGGTTAGATATCTGAGAGTAATCCTAGATAGCAAGCTGAACTAGACAAAGCACCTGGAGACTAAAATTCTTGCATGGCTCTACTCTGCTGTTCTAAAACCTAGACTCCTCAATGCGGCCGTGGTCTGGTGGCCACGGGCGGAACTCAAAACAATGCAGGACAGGCTGCGAAGATTACAAACGCTAGCATTTAGGGGTTTGACTGGAGGAATGAGAACTGCGTCCACAGCGGCAATAGGATTCATGCTCTGTGAAGAACCCCTACATTTCGCGATAACCGCTAGAGCGGCACACGCGACGGGCTGCCTGTCAAGAGCAAATAGATGGACTCGGGGGACCAGGCACACTAGGCTCCCGAGTGATATCAGTGCATTGCGGATTCCACAGATGAGGCAAGATAAAATAACAAAACGCTTTTACTTTTCCAAAGCTTTCCGCGTCTGTATCCCAATCAGGGATCTGTGGAAAGCAAATGGTAACCCGCTCCTTCAAGGGGAAATCTGGTATACAGATGGCTCCAGGGGTGAGGAAAGGTCAGGAGCAGGAATTTATGACAGCAAGAGAGGGAAAGGGATAGGGATACCACTTCGTCGACATTTCTTTCAGGCGGAGGTCTAGACCGTCCTTCGCTGTGCTGAAACACTAATTGAAGGAAATGGTGCTGGCAGGCAGATTGCAATCTGTTCAGACAGCCAATCGACACTAACTGCAATAGGGAAACCAGACATAACATTAGAACTGGTATGGGAATGCAAAAAGGCATTAAACCCACTTGCAGAAAGAAACAATGTGGCTCTCATATGGGTCCCTGGTCACACAGAGATCAAGGGCAACGAAAAGGCGGACCAGTTGGCATAACGTGGCGCAGCAAGTGAATACATAGGACCAGAATCGGTACTGAGAATAGCGTCTTGCTGTATCGATTTGGCCATTAAAAGCTAGACCCGAACAAAACACCGGGAATACTGGGAGCAGATCTAGGATTGCCGTCAGGCGAAATCCATCCTGGGTTATATCCATAGGATGGACAGAGCCAAGGAAATCCTGGGTTTACCCGAGAAAGATATAAGGACAGTGGTACAGAGCCTAACTGGACACAACCACTTAGATTATCCCATGCACAAAACGGGGTATAACCCCACGACAGAGTGCAGGAGATGAGGCAGGGATGAGGAAACATCCCTGCATGTACTATGGCAGTGCCCGGCATTAGCTAGGCTCAGGCCCATTGTATGGGACCAGAGAAAATTACAACACGATCAGTAGTCGATATACTAGGCTTCGTCAAGAGGTCTCGGGTCAACTGCTGAGAGCGAATAAGTAAGGGTATGGCACAATAGGCTTTATAGCCTGTCCTAAAACTAACTAACTAACTATGTGTTAATGTCTATAACTTCAATTTGCGCTTTTAGTTTTAAGTTTAACATTAAATTGTGTTTAAAATGTAATTTGAAATCAATGTTTAAAAAATTTGTTCATAAATTTAAAAAATGCATCTTTAATTTTCAATCGTATTGTATTCATTTTTCATTATTTTAAAGTAGAAATAAGAGGAGCTATATTTAAAAATTGCACGCATTAGCTGAATAATATGCTTCCTTATATGTGTTGAATACTAAAATAATTCAACAAAAAAGAAAGAATAAAGACAAAAATACGCAAATAAGAAACGAAAAATAGAAAATTAAAGATAATTATGCTTATTCTTCCCATATTACGTTTCTCATTCACTTCATTATGCCTTTATTTGAAGAATTGCAGTACCGAACTACATAGCCAACAAAACGTTATTTTCCACCCACTGTAGACCTATCGACCGTCGCCTTAGAAACCACACAAACAATTTGCTGCGGACGCGCTTTTTACAACGCCCCACCCCTTGGCTTTATAAGTTTGCGCCATCTGGGTTGGGCCGCAGAACTACTATCGCACCCCTCAATGCCTCTCAGTCCCCGCGCCATAGTCCTAAAAATTCGCCATTTTCCTCTACAGAGTTGACCGAGTCTGGTTGACGGTTTCGTACGGTTTCGTTTTACGAGATTTTAGCGAGAAAACGTGTCTGTTCTCGATCGCAAATTTTATTATTGCGATAGGATTTTTGTGTGTAGTGTCTATATATAATATATAATATAATAATCAGTGGTGTACATGACAGGACTTACACGTTTTGACAAGTACGGTGTTGATCTCGTCTGCGGTAAGTAAAATATTTTTCATGTATACATACATAACCTCATAAAATAGTTCCTCCTACACAGTGAATATTAGTAATTAGTTGTCTTGAGATTGCATGGAGGCCATTGAGGCCCGACCTACTTTTTTCAGTGTTGGCCGGGCCTACCTGCACTGTAAAAAAATTTTCTTGTAACATTACCACACGTTTTTGTAATTATAATAAAACTTGTAAAATCACTTCTTTCAAAGTAGTGAACTTACTAATTTGAAAAGAAAAAACATTACTTTCAGCGTAATAGTTTTACAACATTTTGTAAATTAACCTCTTTCAAAGTAGAAAATAATGGCAATAAAATAACTTTCTACTTTGAAAGAGGTAAATTTACAAAATCTGGTAAAACTAATATGCTAAAAGTGATGTTTTTTCTTTTCAAATTAGTAAGTTCACTACTTTGAAAGAAGCGATTTACAGTATTTTAGTTAAAAATTCATATATTTGATTCAAGATTGAAGTCTTGCCTGGAAAATACTTTTTGATAATTTTTTTAAAAATTAAAATGTAATTATTTGACTTTCAGTTCAAAATTACCTTTTTTAGTTATAAACTTAACTAATTGGTTAAAAATCATACCTTTTGTTTAAAATTCGTCCTTTTTGGTGTAAAGGTAATTTTCATGGTCGGAAACAAATCTCTTTACTGTTGAAAATCTAAAAATTCATTTTTTTATTATTCATCATTGAAAACTCATTTTTGTACATACCCCCTTAGGGTGGTCCAAAAAAAGAAATTCCTTTCTTTATTTTTGTTTTCAACGTTAACCCGTGCCCCCGGACTTTTGAAATTAACATGGGTTTTAAAGGGGGAAAGCTCGATTTTCAAAAAATGTAAAAAAGAAGCACTTGCTATGAATTTGTTGTGAATTAAAGTATTGTCACCTCTTAAGGAGTATTTAGGAAATAATTTCCACCCAATAGCTTTTAATTTTGACATACCCAACCCCCTTTAATTGTGCCTGAGAGAATGCCCCAAAAATGCAAAATAGCAGTATTCTATCAAATTCATGCTGAAGACGGTATTTAAAATAAAAATTAAGCATGAATTATTTTTAATCGATAAGCGACGACTTTTAAAGTACATTTTAAATAATTTTAGATTGCTTAACAAATTCATATTTGTTTAAACCATTTTTTCTCCCTAAAATCGTAAAAAGTGATTATTTTCTAGAAATAATGACGCAACTAAAGAATGTTGAAAGCAATATATTTTTGAAGGATGTTTGGTAATTATCCAAACAATTTTGATTCATTTAAACAATTTTGTCCTCTTTTAAGGCGTGAAAAAATGATTACTTTCTGGAATTAATGACAAAATTAAATGAATTTAAGAGTAATATTTTTTTCTACAGGATATTTAGCAATTTTTTAAATAATTTTAATTTGTTTAAACAATTTTTATTTTTTTTTACATTTTTTCTCTGTATATCGTGAAAATTTATTCTTTTCAGCAATTAATGACACAATTAACGAATTTTAAGAATAATATTTTTTTGCTTAATATATTTTGAAATTATTTTAACAATTAATAATCATTAATAATAATCAATTATATCAACCATTTTTCAGTCTGTTATGAATAGTTTATTATTCTTAAAATTGGATGTGTCATTAATTTCGTATGGTATGTTAAATATACCTCGAAATTCAAATAGTAATAAATATAATTATTTATTTGCTCTATTTATTCATTTATTTAGAAGCTGCACAGAACTGCCTTCTCTTTCCTGGGCCGGTCAACGTAGTAACAAGGTGGAAATCCAGGAGGTTCTTCTGGCAATGATGCAACGGTATAGAAAGTGACTTAAGCCAACACGAAAGGTCAGAGGTCGAGAAAAATCAAGCTGAGAGCGAGAAGGAAGACGAGATCGACGATGCCGGAGTTGATGGAGATGACGACGAAGACGATACCGGAGCAGATCGAGACGACGACGCAGACCATATTAGAACAGATGAAGATAACGATTAAACTGCAGCCTTAAGTAAAGATCAAATCCTTAAGTTTGTGATATCAAATATTACAGTTATCTAAATGCGCGTGCTTTTTAATGTTAGAATCGTTAAGGGTATGTCCTGCTTACGATATTAGCATGTTTGTGCCCAAAATAATACATATCTTCCGCTGAAACTTTGACAAACGTGAAAACGGATACAAATAGCCTATTTCTGTTTTGAATAATTAAAAACAGTTAATTTCAGTTCATGTTTAGACTATCAGTGAGGTTTTTCTTGAGTAAGGGAAATCGACAGAAAGCACGTTTCTGTCGTAAACTTAAAATACTTTATTGTACTAAGGCTGAACCCTTAGGATACCTCATCTGGTTTGGGGGTCAGTCTCATTGTCTCGCCGATGTATTGTTACCCGACTGATGATGTGACCCTTGCTCAAGGATCACTTTTCTGAGTAGTACAATGTTGCCACTTATTTCCAAAATTTTCATGAATTCGAAACATGAAGTGGCAACAGGGCAACCCGGGACTGATTCCGGAAAGTGCCTGGGGTAGAAGCGGCTGGAGGACCAGTACTCTGAGAGACGCGCTCGGTACAAGACTGTTTCATTAATATTGTCACCCTGATTGATACAGTTTTCCTTTTTCTTTTGCAGACAGTTTCAAATGTCTAGATACATTTTCATTTATCTGTATTTGTATAGTGTGTGAAATAAATGCAATTTAACCATCACAGGACTTATTTTATTTGCATGCATTTAATTTAGTCTGCATGCACAAGGTTTAATTTGCTAAATATTGAACAGAACTCAATACAGTTTGGTAAAAGTAATTGTTGATAACTTTTAACAAACAAAACATGGTCCTTCGTAACGGATGTTATCGCTAACTAGCAGTGAATTTTAAATGAAACCTAACTCGGCACTAAATTGTGAAGTGATTTGTGATTTGAAGTGCAATTCGAGTGGGCATTGACTAAACAGAACAGAACCTGAACTCGTATGTCAGACAGTGATAGTGAGTATTGAGTGACCGAGTGGTGGACAAGTGACCATAATGTGGATGATCAAAAGTGAATATTTTGGACCTTACGTACATGGAGTACTCTTAACTACAAACTAATACCGAGCTCAGAGTTCCAGAGAGGAGCTGAATCTACAGCAGTGTTTTTCTTCATTTTGGTGAGTCTCCAAGTCCTTTTTTCATTTCCTTGAATTCAAACTTTCAACTTGCCTAAAAAATGACAGAACTAAGTGCGTGAAAGTCCAAGCGAGTGCCAATCAAAGCGGCGTTAACGCGATTTAAAAATTTCTTCACTGAACATGATAGGACGTCCGGTATAGGTTCATTACCAGCGCGACTACAGAATTTCGAAACTCTTTACGAAAAATATGACATTTTTCATACCTTTTCTATATTTAACGAACAATTGGTTATTGGTTATGAGATTAAAAGTGGGGAACAAGCAGAGGATCGCGAGGAATTTCGAAAATACATATTTTGACATTCTTACTAAAGTTAGGAATTTTATTGAGCAGTCTAAGATGGAGTCTACGATACGAATTCAAAATAATCAATCAGATACATCGTCCCGTAATAAGACTTCTGTTTTCGTCTCGAATTCATCGATCGATTCACTCAGTGTAAAACTTCCAACAATCACGCTGCCGAAATTTGATGGGTCATTTAAAGACTGGCTATCATTTCGCGGTACCTTTAAGTCATTGATTCATGAAAATTCGCGACTTTCAAATATTCAAAAATTCCACTACCTCAACTCAGCACTGATCGGGGACTCGGCTCATGTCATTCAATCGCTCGGTGTGTGAAACTCAAATTATGAATTAGCATGGCAGGGAATAATTGACCGGTATGAAGATTCACTTTCACTGATTCACTATCACACGAAATCAGTATTCGATTGAAATCCCATTACCAAACAGTCTCACGTATCTCTGAGACAGTTGATCAACGACACGAATAACCACTTATTAGCACTCAAACCGTTAGGCGAGCAAACCGATACTTGAGATACGATGATTATTTTTTTATTAACAACGAAGCTCGACCAGTTCACGAAACGCGAATGGGAAAAACATTTGTTATCACTTTCTAGGAAACCTGTATTAAAAGATCGTATGACGTTCTTAGAAAACCATGGTAAATATCTTCAGAGGACTACTGTGGAGAAACAAGATACAAATAGTACCAATAATAATAATAGCAAAAAACTCGTATTCTAGAAGCGCGAAATCACAATCTTCCGAGCGATTAACATCACATGCGGCGACGAAAAATCCGTGCCCACTTTGTAGCGATTCTCATGCACTCTATAACTGTGACAAATGACGTGCACCCTCGCTCCATGTAGCAAATGCCCAGGAAAGCATAACACATTACTGCACCTCGAACGCACCACGAAAGATACTGCCGAGTGCGAGGAACCAAATTCGAAACGAAACAGCGACTTCGTAGCCAAGGCCTCACTCACAACAAATTCTAAGGACTGCGATCACGTTATTTAAGATACTGCAACCGTGTGGATTAACGATAGTCAGGCTGCTCGACTCATGCTCTCAAGTCAATCTCATAATGCGTAAATTGTGTCAACGTCTTAAATTGCCAGTATCGGACTCAGACCCTTTAATTTCAGGTGTCGGTAAAACAACTCAGGAATCGCAACATCGTATCAGTGCCACAATTCAATCTACGTTCACTGCATTTACCGCAAGTATCACTTGCTTCTTAACTCCTGAAATTACAGATGACATGCCAAATATACCGCTGCGTCGCAAGGACTTCGACATTCCAGAAGGAATCAAATTGGTTGATCCTCATTTTGCGAAAACTCGATCTGTTGACCTCTTAATTAGCGCCGGTTTATTTTGGAAGCTCTTATGCGTAGGTCAAATACAACTAAGCGACGATCAGCCAATTATTCAAAAGACCCAACTAGGATGGATAGTAGCCGGCCCCATGGAACTCCCATCCTCAAAGGTGAAACGAAAGTTAAGTTGCAATCTTATTACCGACCAGCAGCTGCATGATGACGTTGCGCGATTCTGGGAAATCTAAAACATCATTTCAAGGAAACCGAATCCAGACCTAGATTCACGCAACAATTGTGAGCAGCATTTTCAAGCTACAACTGAACGTGATCATGAGGGAAGATTCGTCGTCTCTCTTCCTCTAAAATCCGAAGTATCAGAACTCGGAAATTCGCTTGATATAGCACAAAAACGTATCATCTCGATAGAACGGAAGCTCAACAAGCAGCCAGTACTCAAGAAAAGCTATATTGAATTCATGGACGATTTCGAAATACAAGGATATATGGAAAAAATACCTCCAGAGCAAATAAATTCACATGGACAAATTTTTTATCTCCCACATCACGCGGTTTTTAAGGAAAGCAGTACCACGACCAAAGTCCGCGTAGTATGCGATGGCTCTGCCAAAACCTCATCCGGACTCTCACTCAACGACGTTCAATCTGTCGGACCTGTCGTTCAAAATGTCCTTTTTTCTATTCTCCTAAGATTCCGTCAGCATCGTATTCTTCTTTCTGCCGACATTACTCAGATGTATCGACAGATTAAAATTACGAAAGACCAGCAAGATTTGCAGCGAATTTTATGGAGACGTGCCCCATCTCAATAAATTCAGCACTTTCGGCTTACCACAGTGACGTACGGAACAGCCTCAGCACCATTTTTAGCAACCCGAACATTAAGGTAGATCGGAGAAGAAAATAAGAAGGACTTTCCCATCACTAGCGATGTCATAATCAGGGACTTTTATGTTGACGATCTCGCTACGAGAGTTGATTCAATAAAAGCGGCTCAGGAAATCAAAAAGGAACTCAATCAACTTGTGAACTCCGCAGGACTCGAATTACGTAAATGGGCATGCAACGATCTTCGAGTTCTTGCAAATAATCAGCATGTACCGTCTGAAAAATTGAGATTTCAGTGAGAAGATGGGTTCTTTACGATAATCCGATTACCATATAACTGCACGGATTCAGCTGCAACAACGTCACAAATGGGCCCAGCCGAAAGAGAACCGTCTAGTACCAGGAACAACGGTTCTTGTTCCGGACGATGATCTGTCGCCATTGAACTGGCCTATTGGAAGAATCACAGAGGTCCATCCAAGCAAAGACAATGTAATTAGGACTATCTCAGTGCGCCTCGCCAAATCTGTCGTCAAACGACCAGTCCCTAAGATTTGTATTTTACCTTTTGAATAATCTTTTCTTTATCCTTTCTTCCATGTGTACAATTAATTATAAATTATATACTTCTACTTATTGATTGCTTATAAACATGAATGTAGTAACCTTGTATGTAAAAACGTGAACTGTAGCCACAGTAACTATACATATGGATTAATATTTGCTCCTTTGGTCTTTGTATATCAAATCTTTAACAGGTATACTACATCCAATCCATGTGTGTAGCTAAAATAACTGTAATCTAGGAATTGCTTATTGTACTTGTATGTATGTTTCAATTGTATTCGTATTGCGTTCTTTAAGGAAATATTATTATTCTAGTTGAAAGTGTTCGTTCAACGGTGGGCGGGATGTTTAGACTATGCTGAAGAATATTTTTATTTTAATGACTGAAAGTATATTATTTAGCCTTTAGGCTCTTTCCACGATTTTGCCAACTTTCTCATCTGTAGAATATCAGTGAGGTTTTTCTTGAGTAAGGGAAATCGACAGAAAGCACTTTTCTGTCGTAAACTTAAATTACCTTCTTGTAAATATTTGTACCTTAGGATACCTCATCTGGTTTGGGGGTCAGTCTCATTGTCTCGCCGATGTATAGTTACCCAAATGATGATGTGAACCTTGCTCAAGGATCACTTTTCTGAATAGTAGAACGTTGCCACTTATTTCCAAAATTTTCATGAATTCGAAACATGAAGTGGCAACAGGGCAACCCGGGACTGATTCTGGAAAGGGCCTGGGGTAGAAGTGGCTGGAGGACCAGTACTCTGAGAGACGCGCTCGGTACAAGACTGTTTCATTATTATTGTCACCGTGATTGATACAGTTTTACTTTTTCTATTGCAGACAGTTTCAAATGTCTAGATACATTTTAATTTATCTGTGTTTATATATTGTGTGAAATAAATGCAAATTAACCATCACAGGACTTATTTAATTTTCATGCATTTAATTTAGTTTACATGCACAAGGATTAATTTGCTAAATATTGAACAGAACTCAATACAGTTTGATAAAAGTAATTGTTAATAACTTATAACAAACAAAACAGTTCAATCTTGTTTTTGTTTTTATTATTCAAACAACAAATAGGCTATTTGCCGTTTTTGTTATGTTTCATACAATTTCTGAAAGTTTCGGCGAAAAATATTTATTATTGTGGACACAAATGTGCTAATCTCGCAAAAGTATCAGATCATGAAGTTTGTGATATTAAATATTAAAGTTATGTAAATGCGTGCGTTTTAATATTGGTATCGTCAAGGGCAATTATTGCTTACGATATTTGCATGTTTGTGCCCAAAATAATAAATATCTTCCGCTGAAACTTTGAGAAAAGTGAAAACGGATATAAATAGCCTATTTCTGTTTTGAGTAATTAAAACCAATCAATTTCTGTTCAATCTTTGTTTTTGCTTTTATTATTCGAACAACAAATAGGCTTTTTACCGTTTTTGTTATGTTTCATACAATTTCTGAAAGTTTTGACGAAAAATATTTAGGGGAGATGGCTCGAATTTGATATACCAACTCCTTTTCGATGGATTGCCGGGACTCTATCAACCGAAAATTCACCAACAATTGGTCATTCGAAAGGTTATTTAATAACCTTTCGGATAGTTTTATTGATTTTTAAATATCATCAACGAGTCTTTTTTAAATGAAGATTTTTCAAAAAACGAGATTTTCGAAAGTCGGTAAATGGTGGCTCTAATTTAATATACCTATAAAAACATCAAAATACATGAAAAAAAGCAATTTTCCGATATGAAAATGAAAAATGATAATCGAATCTGCTATTTGACATTCTGAAATCTGCAAAAAATCCAAATTTGGCAGTAAGCGTTAGTATATACACTACACTCGTCATTGTCAGTATATATCACACCTACAAAACCTATACCTATAAAAACATCAAAATACATGAAAAAAAGCCAGTTTCCGATATGAAAATGAAAAATGATAATCGAATCTGGTATTTGACATTCTGAAATCTGCAAAAAATAGAAATTGGGCAGTAAGCGTCAGTATACACACTAGACTCGTCATTGTCAGTATATATCACACGAATCGACACTAAACAAGCATAGCCATACACACGCATACGAGCATGAATACATGAACCCATTTTTTAACATTCAGGAAGCTGAATAATGTCTAACTGTAATTTTCTTGTCCGAACCCATGGTATATCAAATTAGAGCCGCACGGTACAAAATGTTCATATTTAAAAAGCATAACCCCTAAACAGCAGCATCTCCATACCTACCGAGCAATAATATTCTACTAACCCTACTTCACTACTGCATACAACATTTATTGGAAAAACTACATTCCCGAAATAATGAATAGAAATTTAAGACTTAACTGGAATGAACTCAGGATATCCGATTTTTTATTTTTCTGTCGTACACTTTTTGTGAAGCGAATGAAACAGTGAAACTGTCACTATTTTCCACAACTCTAAAGTGCGTTCAGTTCCCACTGTTAACAACCTAGTACATGTTTTATTTTTCTAGAAATCTAGACGGCTCAAATTCAAGCCCTAGATCAAATTAGAGCCATCTCCTCTATTATTGTGGAGACAAATGTGCTAATCTCGCAAAAGTTTTAGATCATGAAGTTTGTGGTATTAAATATTAAAGTTATGTAAACCCTGGTGGAAAAAATTCTCTGCAAATTCTCTGCAAATTATTTCATAATACCCCTGCAATAGCTCTGCAAGTACTCTGCAAACGTCTCCTGCATTACTGCTTAAATTGAAACACTTTAGCATAAATGCAGAACAACGCTGTCGCTGATTTAGTGTTTAAATTGAAGCACTTCAGCAAAAATGCAGAGATGCTCTGCATTGCTCTGCATTGCTCTGCGGCAGACAATTCTCTGCCAAAAAAAAACCCGTTTTATATATAATAATTGCACTTCGTTTATATTTTTGAAATTACGCAATTGCAGACACGGTCACTTACAACCATAATCGCACGCACAACGCTATGAAAAATCGTCCCCGCTGGGGATTCGAACCCTACCTAAACTACCTAAATCTAAACCGCACGCTCTAGCTAATTACGCTAATGTATCGCTAGGATTTTGTCGACAAAATCTCAGCCAAGCTTTTTCGCTGAAAACCCAGGGCTAACGGAAGAATATTTTTTCGTTTTACACCATTTATATGAATAGGTGGTTTTAAAAATGCGTAATAATAATATTTAAATTTAATTAATTTAAATTTTAATAGTTTAATGTTTAATTTAAATATTCATTTAATTTGTGATTCATGTACTCCAAAATTTAAAGGATTTATCACTTTCAGACGTATTACAAGTAAAAAATATTTAAATTTCAGTACAATTATCCAACATAAAAAATAATAAAAAACGTAATAATTCCAGTTAAAAAAATTGTTCCTGATAAAAAATACTTGAACCTGAAATTAGTATTCTGACTTTAAAGTTGAACTTGAACATCAAATGGAAGACTAGCTGAAATTAGAAGTCTACAAAATGAAAATTTTTAAATAATAAAGCTTTTATAAAATTTAGCTAAGAGATAGTAATTATTTATATATTTTTATCACATATAAGAATGCACTTTTAAATAATATAATAAATATTATAATAGTATAATAAATTACAAACATAGGTAAGTGAAGTAAGTGGTGTTTTTTTGTTAAATAACACTGGTTTACAAAAAAAAAAAAGGTGATGACTATTTGACAAGACCACTTTATCCTTATGTATTTTGACGCGCTGAATATGAATCCGAGGTCTATTTACCTCCATCACGTCAGGTTCAAGGTCATTTCAAGGTCAAATACAGGAAAAGCCGTGCAATGAACTTCAAAAACCTTTTACATAAGTTTTTGGGGTCGCTGAATATGAATCCGAGGTCTAATTATCTCCATAACGTCAGGTTCAAGGTCATTTCAAGGTGGAATACATTAAAAGCCGTGCAATGAACTTCAAAAACCTTTTACATATGTTTTTGGGGTCGATGAATATGAATCCGAGGTCTAATTACCTCCATTACGTCAGGTTCAAGGTCATTTCAAGGTCAAATACAGAAAAAGCCGTGCAATAAACTTCAACAACCTTTTTAGGGTTGCTGAATCCGAATCTGTTGTTCGTTTGATCCCTGAAGGTCAGCTTAAGGTCATCAAAAGGTCATCAAAAGGTCAAAATAACAGAAAATGCATGTTATGAAGTGCAACCAGTGGATATATGATAGGTTAACCTAAACTGTTAATCTAAACGTTTCAAACTTAGGGAAAAATGATGAATTCAAACAAGTCCAACGTGTCCAAATATATTGCTGCTACTAGCGTTACCCAGGAACAACGACGAGGACGTTGCAGCTTCTGTTCCCATCGGGGTGCTTGTTTAAAGTGAGTCCCCTTGCCTCTCACTTTGAGTAATCATCATTGTTGATTTCGAACTTATCGGGGTGCTTGTTTAAAGTGAGTCCCCTTGCCTCTCACTCTGTGGAGCCTACACTCTTCAATGTTGGCGCGCATTTTTATGGGTCTGCATCTTTCGTCGAATGTTTTTCTTAGCGCCTTTCTTTTGTGTGTGACTAAAGTATCCCTCTTCAGATTCCAGCAGTAATCTGATATCATGTGAACATCCCAAAATCCTTGATAACGCCTTTCCATTTCCTTTATATCTTGGTGGAATCTTTCACCTTGTTCTTCACTATAATTCCCCAGATTTTCTGGAAAATTCTCTGAATGGGAATCCAAAAAGTGGAGCTTAAGGCTCATTAAACATCCAATGGCTCCAAAGTTCACGATTAAGTCGCTCAGTATCTTCTTATAATTTGGATCTTTATTGTTGCCAAGAAATTTCTTACAAACATCGACGAAGCTTTGCCATGCTTTTTTTTCATCCGTCGACATCTTCTTTGGGAATTCTGGATCCTTCATCAATTCTCTTATTTGTGGGCCATCAAACACTCCTTCTTTAATTTTTGCTTCTGAAAGCTTTGGGAACTTCACAAATAGATATTGAAAAGATAGACTTTCTCTGTTCTTAAGAGCCTTCACAAGCTGTTTAATTAAGCCTAATTTTATATGTAGAGGAGGCAGTATTATATTAGCCGGATCAACCAAATTTTTTTTCATAACATTTTTCTCTCCTACAACAAAATTATTCCTCGATGGCCACACCTTTTTTTTGTAATGGGCATTTCGAGCTCTACTATCCCATTCACATAGATAACAAGGGTACTTCGTAAAACCACTTTGTTGTCCCAATAAGATGGTTACGACTTTCAAATCCGTGCAAACTTTCCATTGGTATGTCTCGTAATTTATTTTACGAAGCAAATGCTCCATGTTCACATAATTTTCATCCAATGTTGTAGAGTGCGCTATTGGAATAGAAGCTAGTTTATTCCCGTTGTTCAATAAAACAGCTTTGAGGCTCCTCTTCGAAGAATCGATAAATAACCGCCATTCTTTAGGATCATGTTCCATTCCAAATTCGCTAAAGAGCCCGTCTATATCATTGCTGTATACCAAAGAATCATCCTGGCAGAAGTATTTTCGAAAAGGCTTATCCCTATTTCTATAGTATGTCACCTTTGTTCCTCTGGCTAGGCATCCTTTCTCCTGCAACCGGGAGACTAACAATTCCGATTGTTCCTTGGATAACCCTAAATCTCTCACCAAGTCGTTGAGTTCACGCTGATTGAACCTTGAAGGTGTTCCGGAGTAACCCTTTATACCAGCATCGTTATAGTGATCATCACAGTCATTGTCA
>CAKNWW010261562.1:0-12344 GCA_932074435.1 Andricus kollari | reverse complement strand
GTAAAAAGGCTAAAAATGGTAAATAAGAGTGAAGGTAGTTCATAGAGAGTTCATAGTGTAGTTTATTAAGCAAATAGAAGTTTGACAGCTGTTGAGTTTTTATTTTTTGAAGAGGTGGTGGGGGTGAATATGGGAGGGGGGTCCGTTTATGGTTGAATTGACTTCTTATTGTAAGTGGATACTGTAGGAATTTTTTTCGATTTCTTGACCCAAAATTAATTTGGGTCAAAACCGGCCATTTCGTATAGGCAGTATAATATAATATTATTATAGTTTTTAATTAGGTCATATTCGGTCTCGCGTCTTATGTAAATACTTTCTTCTTTTATAAATAATTTACTTTGTATCTTTCTACCTACCATACCGATTTTACCTTGTCCTATTTTTTTCTATAAATAAATATTTGACGTCATACATTTCTTTTATAGTTTTAGATACATTGTTTTTGTATTTCACCGTTCTGATATATATATATATATACTTTATTTCGTATTTTATTCTTCGTTGTATATATTTTGACATCTCACTTTAATAGCTTCCGTCTGTAATTTTACTTAGCGCTAAGAAAAATGGTAATGCTGAAAGTTGGAGAAGCAAGTAGTAAGCGTAGCGGAACGAAACAGAATGATCTCATTGGACCGCGCGCCCAAAAATCGACGGAGTGGGAAGAAATGTCGGACCGAGGTTCCCACTCTCGCCACCACTTCCACGCGGTGGGAGAAGCCGCACGGTCTCCACATAAAAGACAGTGATCCCAACTTTGGCATGTTGAGCTACTGCGCTTGCCCGGCGCAGCGGCCCTCATTGGTCGCTATCGGCGCGCGATTTAAACCGGGTATAATTAACCATTGTTGAAATTAAAATAGATAATAATAATAAATTGCACAATATACTCAAGATAAAATGTGTGTATTCAAATAAGAACTACAATACATTCAAGTTCGTAAGTGCATTTATAGGCTATATAAATATATTAAGGTTTAAAAAATATATTGTACAGAAAATTTTAAAAATATTATAAATATTTTTAAGTTGTTAAATAAGCATTTTTCTTCTTCAAAAAGCTTTGATAATGAAATATCAATTTCTCTTTTGAATTCAAAGAAAATATGCTATTGTTAACCAAATATACTCATTAGTTCTATTTCTAACCTTGCATCACAAGCTACGTGACTTCCGATATTATTGTGCGATTTATCATAATCATCTACTTTAATTTCAATAATTGTTAATTATACCCGGTTTAAATCGCGCGCCAACGGCGACCAATGAGGACCGCTGCGCCGGGCAAGCGCAGTAGCTCAACATGCCAAAGTTGGGATCACTGATAAAAGAGCGCCGTAACAAGTTTAGTGAAACAAGAAGAGGAAGGAGTGTGGCTCACGCTTCTTCGAGCATCTGGGCGGAAGGTGTGTGGCTCGATGCTCAGGTGTTGTGACGAACAAGTGACTACGTGAGGAAGGTGGCCTGTAGACACCCTCCCTCCCACTCAAAATGCTTAAATTAGGAAGATTGATGGCCAGTGACTGGAATACAGAGGATGAAGAAGGCAAGGCCAAAAGCTTAAGCCTTACTCAAGGGAGGAAGCTATCAACAGAAGTCACTAAAGCTTACCAATCGATTTAACCTACTAGCTCCTGACCCTTCAATGGATCAAGATGTTGAACAAACTGAATCAGATAAGCGTGAACCTGACAAATCTCCAGTAATGATGCCTCGGCGACGCCCTCAAAGAAGAACAGCAAAAGTCCAAAAAATCCACCTATTATAATTGAAGAAAAGATAGACAATCTGGGTATGCTGATTAACCTCCTACATGAGGTCACACAAGGTGTGAAGAAGGACCTGCATAAAGAAGGATATACCCTATCACACATTCCACAAGAAGAGTGATAAATTAGTGAAACTAGTGATTCGTGGTTTGAGTTTTTTTGAGCCTAGCGATATAACTAACAGCCTCGAAACTCATTGACTTAAAACTTCCAGTGTTATCTTGATAAGCAAAAAAGTGATAGACAATATGTGAATCCCATATACCTAATGACACTAGTTAAATATGTTAAGCCAATAAATGTCTTCAAAATAAAAGTGGTTTGTTTTATGAGAATTTCTTGTCAAAAATACCGAAATAGCAAGAGAACAACGCAATGCCGAAGATGCCAAGGATTCGGACACGGGACAAAAAATTGTCATGGCACCCCGAAATTTGTGAAGTGTCTTGAACAACACATCACATAAGAATACAAAAAACCTAAGGAATCTCCAGCACAGTGTGCCAACTTTAAGAGCCACCACCCGGCTAATCATTCTGGATGTACATTCTACAAACAACACTAAAAAAAAATTGAAAGATTTAAAGCCCAAAGACAACAACATACATGAGAAAGAACTGAAATAAAACGACAGTACGATGCAACCCAAAGAGAAGTGTTCCCACGGCTGCCGAAAGCGAAACCCCAAGCAGAACCATGTCAACCCACCTGGATAGCCAAGAATCCCTCACGAAGGCTACAGGAAGAGGAACAAAAGAAATTAAGCAGCTCAAATTGAAGGTATAATAGGAATCTTCCAAGAGATAAAAAGATACTGTGGATTAGGTCAACTATTTTAATTAACACTAAAACTTAAAGATAAAATTATTAAATGTACTAATAACTTAGAACGGTTGCAAGCATTATACGAGCCAGCTGCTGGAATTGATGGCTAGACACCCGCAAAATAATTCACTGAAAGTAGTCCGGCTACTGGAAAAGCTAGTCAAAGCTACGTCCATTATTTTTTCTGGTATTTGGAATTAAATCCAAAATTTGGACAGCTGATGCATTATTAAATTGCGTATTAAATTTGCATACTGATCAATATAAATAAAATATTGTTATTTAACAACAAAATGTAAATTTAAATGTTCATTTGACTTGATTCGAGTCAAGGTAATTTTTTCACTCTCAGCAGTTGGCAGCGTCACAGCATGTCGAGTACGTAAACATGTATGTATATCATTAAGCTATTTCCCTTTCGGCGATCCTCTAGGGGTAAGCGTGACACTACCCGATTCGGGTAGTGTAATAAGGTGGATAGTTTCTTGTAGTAAATAACTACAACTGTGGGCTCACCACACCCACGACCGCCAACAGCAACGCAGTAGTATCAGACGGTCACCCATCGAAGTACTAACCGCGCCCAACTCTGCTTAACTTCAGTGATCTAACGGGAACTGGTGCTTCCTGCGTGGTATGGCCGTTGGTAACATAACATGCAATAAACCGGCAAAACATTCATGTTGAAGAGCGGCATCATGTCTCCGCGAGATAAAAAGGGACGAATAATTAAGAACTCGGAAGCCAATCGATGAGAAAAGGTGCGTGAGGTTATAAAAAGAATAAATAACCAAAATAAAAGTGAATCGTTGTGCTGCCAACCTTAGTCAACGCCACACCGTTCTCGTCATATATCACGTCTGTATGTTTTTCTAAAATTAACCTCAAATACCCTGGAAGCAAGTACAAATGAGCAGTAATTCAAATTTCACATTATATTTTCTGTCTCCGAAACAGTTTTCCTGGCAATTTTCAACGTATTTTAAAGCCGTAATTAAACATTTTTGGAGCCCGCGAAAGGCCTCTCCATAAGATCCCATGTTTTATGACACGACTTTAAACAGAGTTAATTCAAATTGTAACCTGGAAAGGGTCCCTAAAAAGGCATTATGCGAAAGAGGACATATTTCCCTGTAAAAAAAACTAATTTTTATGACGTTTTAACATGACCGGTCCAATAGCCGGACTACTTTAATATAGTCCACTGGAATGCTGGTGGCTTTGAAAATAAATCTCATGAAATACCCACTTTCCTACAGAAATATAAAGTCGATATCTTTATAGTCGATGAAACGTGATTTGCACAAAAAAGTAGAGTCCGAATCCCGGGATTCAAATGTTTTAAAAAGAACAGAATAAGTGAACGAACCTCTGGGGGAGTAGCCCTTTTCGTTAATAATAATAAACCATGTATTGAAGTCCATATTGATGATCTTGTAACAATATAAGCGCATGCTATTGCTCTTAAAAATGGTATCCTTGTTGTTGCCCTCTATGCCCCTAGAAACAACATTATTCAGTCTGATTTGCACCAATTTTTCTGCTTAAGCAATAAAGTCATAGCAGCAGGAGACCTTAAGGCCAAACATTCATGTTGGAACTGCTATTATAACAATAAAAACGGAATTGTTATACCTAAATTTAATGAAACAAAATCATTACACGTAACCCACCCAGATGACTTTACTCTGTGCCACATAACCCAAAGAGATGGCCAAGTATAGTAGATCTTGCCCTATATAAAAGTATGTCTGAGCCTGAAACCATTATGACTCTTGATGAACTTGACTCTGATCATA
Source organism: Andricus kollari (assembly GCA_932074435.1). Lineage (NCBI taxonomy): Eukaryota > Metazoa > Arthropoda > Insecta > Hymenoptera > Cynipidae > Andricus > Andricus kollari. The sequence goes on along the minus strand of CAKNWW010261562.1, from coordinate 7,948 downwards.
AACCAGTCCTTATGACAATTATAGAAAAGAAAATTAAATAATAAACCCATCCAAATTTTGGATTATAAAAATGCTGACTAGAAATCTTTCAAAGTATATCAATGAAAAATTAACGATTAACTCTTTGCAAAAATCTACTGATTCTATTGATTTACGGTCCGGTTCATGCACACGGTGCATCGCATTCACCCAAGATTGCTCAAGGCAGCGACAACAGCTGAAGAGTCGCGTGGCTTCATCGACCGATGTGATTGGCTACGATCAGCGACCGCCGCGCCTGAAAATAGAGAGAAACCTAACGCGCAACCCGAACCGGGACCGGATCGTGCTGCGCGTTGATTGGTCGACGGTTCCAATCGTAACCGTAATCGGAACCGGGAACCGCTCATCTGAATACGGCTTTACCCAGTACTGCTCCAGGCCCCTTTGCAGGTCGTCCTTCTGAGTCTTAGGTGAATGGAATTGAACAAACGGCAGAAGGAGGCTCGACAGCGTGCCAAGGCGGCAACCAAATCGACGATGTCAACCGGCGCAGTTTAAGGAGCAACGCCTGCCCGTCCATGGAGTTCAGCAGCGGAACTAGAAACGCCATCCAGCACTGTCACCAGGAGGTGAAACCGGGCAAGGCTTTGAAACGCTTTCGATAACATGGGGCAAAATTCAGTGCCGGCCGTAAAATGCTAATCCCAGTGGCGTGCTACCAGGATCGGGAGACGGTCCTAAGTTTGGATCTAAAAATCGTTTTAGAGTGGGAGCATCAACGGGTCCCCGATGGCTTCAATCCATCCACGCGGAAACGTCTAGGGGACATCAGATTGGTTTTGGTGCGCCAACCCAATCTTCGCAATTCCGAGGAGCGAGAATTCATTTTAAATACATTTTTTGACGAGATGGTTCCCTCGAACCTGAACAAAAAAAAAGCTTTTCTGGGTCCTTATTAGGAAAAGCCCTATCTTTTCCTTCTTGAACATGGGGACCACATGCGGGTAGCCACCTAGGAATTTGTAACGGGAAATGGCGAAGCGCCCCATGGGGATTACCTACACCTACGGTATCTATGCCTGCGCAGATGTTTCCTACAGAACGCATACCCGCGCAGTCGATATTTACAGTACTTAAGGGGTTATATCTAGTAATGCTAAGGGATTTTTAAGATTTTTTTAGCCATGTTGAAAAAATGTTATTGAAATGGACTACATAGCATCTATTACTACATATTTTGTAGTTACTTCTTCATTAACTCGTTGTGGTCACACCCCCGAAAAATAAGGGGATGGTCACAGAGGGTCCACTGGACCCCGCCATAGAAAAACTGTTGCCATTTTCCCTCTTTTTGACCTATCCACTTGATTCTTGCGCGAGACTTTAGTTTGAGATCCCTTCTTTGCAATCCAATAGTTTTTTTTATTGTTTATTTAAAATTCTTCATGGTGAAAAAAACGTGAAGAAACAAAAATTGAAAAATTTGACTTGTTTCATTAAAAAATTCATGAAAAATTGAATTTTCGAGACAAAGCAAAAAAACTTACAAGTTTGTACTCTCAAAATAGTATACTTTTATGAAAAAATTAGTTTCATAGCGAGCTTTGCAAAAAGTATATGTGACGTGCGCCGGAAAAAGGGGGCTTTCTCTGAAAAGTGAGATTGTTCAGGGCGAGCGGTCGAAGTCGACCGGATAGACGCGACTTTTAGGAGAGAGGGAAGACTCACGAAATCTTCCCTCTCCACTTACTATACATTCTCACCCACATAGCGGAGCGGCTCACGGACAAGGTATAGATGAGACACGAAGATGGCAGTGGTGAGTGGTGGGAGGTGTTTCACGGGATCTCGAGCGAAAGCCCGATTTCTCGGGTGTCTAACAACTCAATTATTAGCAAAAATAACGCTCGGAAATGTTTGTCGGTTGGTTTCATTAAAAAGAGCAACTCAAAAACTATCAAATGGTGTAAAAACCTCGATTTCGATTTTTTTAGAGTAAGTCCCCTTTCTTCGGCGCACGTCACATATTTATTTTGAAGATTGAAGTGAAAAATTTATACGAAACTTGTAAAATGAATGAGATAAGTTTGAGCATGCAAAATAAAGTGACAAAACTATTCCATTTTGAAATTTTTATTTATTTCATGTTTAATTATAATAAAAAAGTAAAAAATCTTATTTTACAGTATAAAAATATTTGTTAATCGTCTCCGGGACCGCAGTCAGTGCCAATTGGCATGTGGTGCTCATCGCACATAGGTTGAAGACAAGACGTACATTGGGTTTTTGTTTTTTTTATCCTTCTTCCTCTTGCAGAGCAGACACCTTTTCTTTTGTCGGCGATTCATTGACTCTATCTGAAGCAGGTGGTGCACACCTCCCGAGAATGGCATCGAGTCCTGCACCAATTTTTTAATTTAACTTTTTTGCTAATTTTGTCGCACTATGGTCACACGGGGTCTGCTGGACCCCTAAAAAAACGTCCATACTATTCGATGCCTACAGGCAGACACGTGCCACGCCGACCTTCAAACCCCCTCGAAGCTTGTTGTAGTACCTTCAAACAACAACAAATGGCACCACAGGTACAATTTCGAAATGCCAGTTTGATGGGACTTAGCCGTAAAGTTTGCGTGGGGTTCTTTGGACCCCCAATGACCACAATGGGTTAAAAAATTATAAAAACTGGGGGTAATATGGCCGCTGCCGCAAATCACATTTTCTTATTGTTACTTGCAGTCAGCATAATTTTTTCAAAAATTTCGATTTACAATGTTCCAAAAATTAGGTTTTTTGGCCCAAAAAATAGAAATTTTGGTTCAAATGAAAATCCCTTCGTTCACAATCTCCGTGTAGGAATATACTAATTAAATCTTGTTGGTTTTTTAATTTCAGATGATCCGTTCCAGAGTTATCATGCTCACCGCAAGTAATAATAAAAAAGAAACGTGTTTTGCAGCAGCGGCCATATTTCCCACAGTTTTCAGCACCCCCTTATGTCTGCGCAGTAGGCATCTACAGTGCCTAAACATGCGCACTAGTAACTCACTGTATTTGTGGCCGCGCAGTGGGTATCTACGGTTTTTGTGGCTGCGCAACGCATATCTGCGGTACATATGACTGCGCAGGGTGTACCTACGGTACATATGGCTGCGCAGTAGTTGTCCAAAGTTCTTAGACCTGTGCATTAGGCACTTGGAGTACTTATGCATGCGCACTAGTTAACTAATAACCCTAGGGTAGTAATACGCAGCTGCAAGCTCAGTGAGTAACAAGTAAACAAGCATTTACACCGCAGGGAACTTCTTCGTAGCCGTAAGTATCGCAGATCACAAGTTCGCAGATCGGAGTACTTAGGTTAACTATTGCACAGCCATACCTTATGATCATAAAGTATACGGCATTTCCCATTCAAACAAAACGCGCTTGAGATATGGTCAAAGCATTTTTTTTTCTAGGGGAGTACATCTGTCATCTGGCGCTCAAACATCTTTTTGAGCGCTATCTGTCGGGAGTTTGTGCGTGATAGCTTTGTAAACAAGTCATTGTTTGTTGTGTTCTTCGAATTTCGCAATGTCGAATTTAGTTGAGCAAAGAGTTTGCCCTGAAAATTTGTGTTTCTAACAATATATCATGTGCAGAAGCGTTGAAAACGTTAACGGTAGCCTACGGGGAGTCGACAATGTCGAAAACACAAGCATACGTCCTTAGCAAGCGTCCAAGCAAGCGTCCTTGTGACTTTTTCCTATTCCCATGACTCAAGTTACCACTTCGTGGAAAGCGTTTTGAGACGATTGGGGCGATAAAGGAGAATTCGCTGAAGGCGATTCAAAAATCGGCGTATGAACATTGTTTTCCAAATTGGAGGAAGCGTTGGAATATGTGTATTGCTTGCAATGGAGATTACTTCGAAGGGAATAAAATGAATATCGATGAATAATTGAACCGTTTTCGTTTTATGGAAGATTTCCGGGTACTTTTTGATCATAGGTAAGTACCGGAGGTAAATAGTGCGAAGGCGTACATACTAGGGGTGTACTCGAGAATCTACTCCCAGTACTAGTACTGGCAGTAGATTTTTGGTACGTTCGGAAATGGCTGATACTGCAAGTGCTAAAACATAACTATGTAACGCTGTTGAAACTCTGCATTGTAAAGCGTCACGGACATCCATTTTTTATATTTAGTATCCATTCTTTTTTTAATTAAAGAAATATTTCGTCGAGTAGTCGGGATACTTGATACCAGATATCAGCATTTCAATGTTTACAAACTTTTCCGTGTGGTGACTTAAATGTATTATGCACGATAGGATTATATAATAAATTTAATACTTCATAGAAACCAATTTGATCATTGTTGAGCATAAATCAATTAAAAATGTTAAGGGTCCTGGTCCAACACCCCATGTAGAAAATTATCGGGGAACTATTTGGGTCCAGGATAGACCATCCAAATGTGACGCTGTCATGACAGTCTATTTTGACGCTGGGTAGAAGTGAAACGTTCTTGTATGGACAAACGCTAGTCTGGATAAACTAACCTAACGCAAGTTTGGACGAACTAATCTCGTGATAGTCAGCCGGTCTAGTGAAAATCTATTTTAGATGGTTGACATTAAAAATTATTTCAAAGACTGTCTAGATGATGAAGAAAGAAATGCATTTTTTAGAGTACATTTTTAATTTTGGATACTCTTAGACATCCTGGCTTTTCTTGGAAATGTACAAAAAATATTTGAGTTAGACACTTAGAAAAAGCTTTGGTCATGACGGGCTAGCTAGCACCCGATTAGGGCTCGCAAATATCATCTAAATTATGCAGTCTAAACAAAGCGCAATGCGCATACAATATATGCGTCTAGTGACCTTTTATTTATATTCCATTCTCAAATATAATTAAAGCCTTTTAAGTTACACAAATTCCAATTCATTAATTTATCTAGTTTGGTTCAATTTTACTTTCGGAATATTTCAATTTCATTTTTAACTTTTTCAGTAATTTTTTTTGTGATGTGAAACTTCTCAAATTTGTATTTTTTGGCTATTATTCTGTTTCGATAATTATACCTATTTTCAGTATTTCTGAAAATTCTGAATTTTGATTCTTCGGAAAATTATGGCATCCCGTTTGTAATACTTAAATAGGAATAGGAAGTACGAAAAAGTCGAGTTTTTTTGGAAAATAGACATCTGGATAAATAGTGGCCCAGTGAATAGTTGTTCCCATGTGGAAAAATGTCATGGCAGTCGGGTGTCAGGTCTGGCCCAGGTCTGGCTTTATCTAGACTGTCTAGTCTGGAAGATCTGATCTGGCTCAGGTCTGGCGCTAGCCTTCCCCAGGACTGACTTTATGTAGACCGTCTAGTCTGGTGGGTCTGATCTGGCCCAGGACTGGCGCTGCTCAGAAATCCAAGTACTATAAAAAATCTAATTGTAAGTTAGGTCTGGACGGTCTGGTTGGACCCAGGACGAGCGCTGATCAGCTATCCAAGAACAACAAATTCTATGTTCCGTCTGGAGGGTCTGGTTTGGCTCAAGACTGACGCTGATCAGCTATCCAGGATTTACATCTGAGCGAAAAGTATACCTATGCATAGTTGTTTTGCTCACCTAGTACAACTCAGCACACTTTTCAGATTTTCGAATTTTTACATTCTCATTCATGAGAGTGTAATGTATTCGTCCAAATTTTCGATCTCTGGTTTTTAACGGATCTTTACGTTTCGGCACTCACAGATTCCGAAAATCATAAAATTTTGTCGGTGTCTGTCTGTCTGTATGTCTGTCTGTATGTCTGTCTGTATGTCTGTCTGTATGTCTGTCTGTATGTCTGTCTGTATGTCTGTCTGTATGTCTGTCTGTATGTCTGTCTGTATGTCTGTCTGTCTGTATGTATGGTTACCTGAATTTTGTGGACTCGCTAACTTTTGAAGGATTTGTCGAATCGAGTCAGCCTTTGATAAACTTTTAAAGGGTCCCAAAAAGAAGGTCAAGTTCGTTAACCAGATATTTTTGATCAAAATTCAAAAAGTGAGCACATTTTGAAAATTTTTGAGACCACTTTTTTTACGATTTGCAAATTCTACGTACGGTGATTAGTAGTAAGCAAAAAGGGAAACCAATTATCTTAATGACATTTTTCGATAAAATCAAAATTATCAGAGTTACAGCATTTTCAAAATCCAAAAAAACAAACGAAAATTAACATTTTAAGCCGAATAACGCACGATATAAAAAAAGCAAAGAGGAGAAAAAAAATTATTTTTATCAGCCGTACAAGATTATCATAAGAACTTTTTGAATTTTTCCGAAAAATCAAAAATTCAAATTTTGATCGCACTAAAAATAATAAAAAATCAAAAACTCCATTTTTCTGTCAAACTATGCAAGATACACAAAAAGATGAAAAGATAAAAGTCGTGCACCTAAAAAAGATCTACAAATTTGTTATAAATTACTTTTTGATAGGATTCGTAGTTTTTGTTTTATCCGTGAAAACAACATTAAAAATAAAAAATTTAAATTTATGGACAAACGACACAAGCTATGAGAAAAAAATGAATAGACTAAAGTTGCTCATCTGAAAAACAGCTCAAAATTGTTTATTAACAATTTTTTCATAAGACGCTTAGTTTTTGTTTTATTCATAAAAAAACATTAAAAATAAAAAAAAAAACTGCTTGCTTCGCTCGCAAGTTTGAGCGGGCCTAGGGCGCGCGATTGTTGGTTCTCGCGCATCGCGCTCGATAACATATTTGTTCAAAAGCAATCATCTGTATAACCTAGTTGTTGAGCACGAAGTGTGAGTATCGCAATGAGAATGTAATCGTCAAGGCCGTAGGTGTTTTGAGAACCCTCTATAAAGTCAAGTTGAAAAAAAATGTTTAATTTCACTTTATGATTGTAGTTTATGAGGGGTTTGAATCACAGTTTTTGATTTGTGCGCTCAAACTGGGCGCATTTTCAGGGCAGCTGAGAATACAAATTAGTGCAATGTAAGGAGAAAATTTTAATGTCATCATGAAAAATAAAAATTGTTCATTATTTTGCAATATCTGAATAAGCAGTGCCAGTACCAGATTTTTGACAACATAGTGTGCGAAGCACGAGATGCGTGATAAGAATCTGTTCGTTAAAGCCGAAGGAGCTTTAACAAAAGGGAATTCACAATCATCAAATTATAGTTGTTAAAGCTTTGACCTTTAATTTTTAAAGGTCTGTGCACAAATGTGTGGAAAATACAAAGACCAAGCGCGTAGCGCGAGGTAAATACATTATTATCGAGCGCGAAGCGCGAGAACCAACAGTCGCGCGCTCTAGGCGCGCTCAAACTTGCGAGCGAAGCGAGCCGCGCGCGCGGCGCGCAATGAGAATGTGCCCGCGCAGCGGGCATATTTTTTTTTTTTAATTTTGGGTCAAGAACTCTTTTTCAAGTTCAACAAAATCGTGTTTTATTTGAAAAATATAGGTCTGAATGAAAGGTGTTTCGAGGGATTTTAAAGATTCGCCTTTTAAAACATATTGGTGAAAACATCATTCTGAGTTTTGAAAGCAGTCTGCGGGAATAACATATTCCCGCACGCCAATCTCACAGTAGAGGAATATAGCACGTTGCACACACTTTGCAGATACGAAATGTCACAATTTCTATGTATGTATTGCAAAAACATAATTTGACCACATAATTTGACCACCCTACTGGATGTTGCTTTTGTATTGGGCCTTTCAGGTGAAAAAATTATACATGGCGGGAAACATTATATACAATTCGTATTTGTTTTATAAATTTTTTGTATAAAACAAGTGAAAATTATACAAAATTTCTTCCACTATGTATAAACTATATATAATTTTTCCGCCTTGGTCGCAGGTATATGATTAATTTACCATATTTGTACATAATTGTAAACTATTGGAAGTTCTTTTGATATTCTATTTATAGTTATATGTTAAATATTGCCATG